>MDKF010250752.1:0-75402 GCA_026770625.1 Nicotiana glauca
CGCTTGGGCTGTAGGAGCCCCTCCGTAGTCTGAACCCCCACAGTGAGCGCGGGTACCCAAATGGATCGGGCTGTATGCCGCTGCGGTCATGTGCATTTGCATTGCATCCATGCATTGATATCTATCTGTTTTATCTGTCCCTACTTGTTGTTATTACACTGTTAAATGTGTAGGAGTACAGGTTTTAGCTTCACATTGTTGTATTTTTGGGATTTCCTACTATCAGTCATTATATATATATCTATTACCACCGAGTTGGAAGTTATCACTTTACTTCTTGCACCATGTGTGCAGATCCAGGTACCTCGGGAGTTTAGCTGAGCTTTTGCTGTCTTCAGAGCATTTTTTGAGTTGTCGAGGTAGCTGCCTGACGTCCGCAGGACCCGACTCCTCCCCTATCCCTTTTATTATCTTTCCGCAGTTTTGAAACTATGTATTATTGGAGTCTTATTACACTGTATCATTAGAGGCTCTAGACTCATAAACCCCAGGTCTTTGGGAGTTTATTCCGTATTATCGTGATATTCAGCTTATTTCTATCTATCAGTTTATACTTTAAGCTTTATTGCTGTTAAGGATATTCAAATAATTGGTTTTGAGCTTCATGCTCGGGTTGAGAGTGTAAATGGTCGGGCTTGCCTAGCAGTTGTGTTGGGCGCCATCACGACCGGGATTTGGGGTCGTGACACTAATGCAGTCGAACGGTCTTCGGGAGAGATTATGCTCCCCATTCTTACTAGTGGGGTGACTCTGGAGACAACATTCCATATCATGGACCAAGACACTGCATACAATGCCATCATAGGACGTCCATGGATACACCCTATGAGAGCCGTCCCCTCCATCTTATACCAAGTGTTAAAATTCCCAATACCTTGGGAAATATTCAACATACAAGGGGAACAATGTACATCCTGGGGATGCTATTGATCACCACGAACAACACGACAAATCAACAAAAGAAAGATATGGAAAAAGAGGCATAGCAATCAACAAGGTCGAGGTCATCACAAGTCGAAACCAAAGAAGTCATTATGGACTCAGAGATGGTCGAAGCCGCAATATCAACCATAGAAGACCTCGACGCCATCCAGCTAGATTGCAAAAAGGCCTATATCGGCTGCAAACTAAAAAACCCAGGTAAATTTAGTCAATTCTTAATAACTAACACAGATTTATTTTCCTTCAGTCATGCCGATATGGTAGGTATCCCCAAAGAAATCGCCACACACAAGCTTAATATCGACCCCTTCTACCACCAGTAAGGTAGGTCTAACGAAAGTTCAACCCCACCATCAATGAGGTCGTCCACGAGAAGTAGAGAAGTTTATTAGAAATGGCTCCATTAGGGAAGATAAGTACCCCAAATGGATTGCCAAAGTAGTGATGGTCAAAAAGAAATGTAACGACCCGACCGGTTTTTTCGAGCCCTAGTGCATCGTTCAGAAGTCTGAGGCAATGAACAGCTTCATTTAAGGTGTTATGACTAGTACGCGTGGTCGAAATTGAATTTCGGGAAAGTTCGGAGTTGGTTTGGGAAGAGAATTCTCATTTCGGAAGCTTAAGGTTGAAAGAATGAACTAGGATTGAATTTTTGAGCAAGCGACCTCGGAATCAAGATCGGAAGGTTCCAGCAGGTTCGTATGATGATTTCAGACTTGGACATATGCCCGGATTGGGTTTTGGATGACCCGGGAGCGTTTTGGCGCCTATTGTGGAAGTTAGCATTTTAGAAGAAATTTCTTAAGTTTGGCTTGGAGTGAATTTCAGTGTTATTGATGTCCATTTGGGATTTTGAGAATGGTATTAGCTCCGTATGCTGATTCTGGAGTTGGGAGCGCGATCGGAAGTGAATTCGGAGGTCCGTAGGTCATTATGAAGCCATCTGGCTAAAGGCAGAAATTTGAAGGTTTTTGAGAAGTTTGACTGGGAGTGGACTTTTTTATATCGGGGGCCGAATCTGATTCCGGAAGTTGGAGTAGGTTCGTAATGTCAAATATGACTTGTGTGCAAAATTTGAGGTCAATCGAACATGATTTGATAGGTTTAAACATCGGAAGTAGAAGTTGGAAAGTTCAAAGTTCATAAATCTTGGATTGGGGGTCGATTGATGATTTTAGCGTTGTTTGATGTGATTTGAGGCCTCGAGCAAGTCTGTAATGTGTTTTGGGATTGGTTGGTAGTTTTGGTTGGGGTCCCGGGGGCCTCGGGTGGATTCCGGGTGGTTAACAAATAGAAAATAGATTTTTGGAAATAGCTGAGTTGCTGGTTGCTAGTATTTCCGCTTCTGCGGAGATAGGACCGCAGAAGTGAGGAAGAAGCCGCAGAAGTGGTAGAGCGTGTGGGCAGCCAGGACCGCAGAAGCGGCCCTTGATCCGCTGATGCGGAACCGCAGAAGCGGTTGTCTGACCGCAGAAGCGAAAATGGGCTAGAGCCCAGGGACCGCAGAAGCGGAATATTTTCTGCAAAAGCGGGACCGCGAAAGTGAGATTATTTTCGCAGAAGCAAAAATCCCAGGAGGCAGAAGGTTAATTTAAAGTCGGGGATTGACCATTTCTCTCATATTTTTCATGGCTTGGGGCGATTTTGGAGAGCTTCAAGGAGGGGATTTTCGTCGTCAATGTCAAGGTAAGTTATCCCCATCACTTTTGAGTTAAATATATCAATTATGTATGGATTTAAGCATGACGATTAGTGTGAATTTGGGGTTTTGGTTGAAAACCTAGGAAATTAGAAATCTTGGATTTTGATTACGATTTTGAGTATGGAATTTAGAGAAAATTATATATTCGAGTTCCTAAGGTTATGGGTAAACTTTATCTTCGAAAAGTTTGGATTCCGGGCACGTGGGCCCGAGGGCGTTTTGGTTAATTTTCCAATCGGGGTAAGGAATTGCTATAAATTAGTTTGTAATGAATATTTGAGCATATATTAATGGATTTGCGTAACCATTGGCTAGTTTTGGAGCATTGTGCGTTAGTGCAAGTCTTCGGAGGAAATGTAGAATGCCGGTTATGAGCCTTCGAAGTGAGGTGAGTCTCGTTTCTAATCTTGTAAGGGAGAATTTACCCCATAGGTGAGTTAAATTGGTTTTGTGCTCCTATTTGTGGGGCTACGTACACACGAGGTGACGAAAGTCCGTGTGTAGCTACTATTATGCTATTGTCCGGGTAGTCTAGGACCCAAAAACATATTATATTTGGATTAATTGTGAACCCATTAATGGCTTGAATTGCTTAAATCACATTAAATTTATAGATGGATTTCTAAAAAGGAATTAAGCATCGTTTTCTCAAATTACTTAAAGAGAATTGGCCTTTCTTGGATAATTTCTCCATGTTGACTTCTTGACTGATTGTCTGTTTGTGTGTGTTTATTTTGGAACGGGCCGAACGCCTTGGCAGATTAATAGATGCATCTATAGGCGCGTCGTCGACCCTCGACAAGTGCACAATTTACATTCCTGTTGGATCGGGTCGTCGCCTCGGTGTGATTTGCGCATGTCATTTGTCGTTTGGAACTTTCAAATGTGAAATTTGCCGTGGCTTGAGATAAATTGATAAGATAATAAAGAATAAACCTTGGAAGCCCTTGATTGATTGTTGAATGTGTTTACCTGTTTTCTGGCTTCGCGAATTAGAACTACTATATAATTCCATGATTTTCCTCGCATTTATAGAATATTGTTAATTGACCTCTACTGAGTGTTGAAGTTGGCCATCTCTTCTCTACTTCTTCGATATTAGGCGGGATACTCACCGAGTACACGTTGATTACGTACTTATGCTACACTTCTGTGCATTTTTGTTGCATAGGTATATATACCTGTAGCAGCCTACTGGGTGTAGCAGCACGGATGTCTCTAAGACTAGGTGAGCTGCATTGTTCGAGACGACCCGCATCTAGTATAGTTCCCTCCAGCCTTTTTATTATTTATTCCCTGTCCACTGTTTTTCAGACAGAGGTTGTGTTTTATTTTTCTTATCGATAGTTGCTCATGCACTTCTGATATCGGGTTCTGGGGATGTATTTGGATTTATTCGGAAATCTTAAAAGTTATTTAAATATTTTATTATTTATTCGGAGGAATATACTGAGTTTTGTTTAAATTGTATAAAAGAAATATTTTCAAAATTATTGTAACGAGAATTTAATTAAGTATTCTAGTTGGCTTGCCTGACAGAGGTGTCCGGCGCCACCACGACCCTTAGTGGATTTTGGGTCATGACAACATGGTATCAGAGCACTAGGTTCCCGTCGGTCTCACGAGTCATGAGCAAGTCTAGAGGAGTCTCGCAGATCGGTACGGAGACGTCTGTACTTATCCTTGGGAGGCTACAGGACTGTTAGGAGTACTTCCCTTCTTGATTTCCTTTTCGTGCGGTTCGATTCCTTTGAGGCTTATGCCTTTGATTTCTTCCTACTCAATCTTACGTGAACGCTTGTCATAAATCGAAAATTGAAGGATTGTAATGGCACTACAAATGTGGTGGGGGATGATTTTCCCAGTATAGTTGATTAGACTATTATAGTTGCACTTTGGAGGGATATTCTGTTGTTTCAACTCAATAACAGAACTGCTAAGAGCCTTGAGGCTAGGCACATGTTGCCATAATGCTTATGAGCGACTATTCCGCAGTGTTGTTGTGAAGGTAGGGTGTTTGCCCACGTGTCGGGGCAATGAATGAATTGAAGGGAGGTTTACTCAGTGTGAAATCAAAGGGATTCAATATTTTATTCCCGATAGGGGAAAAGGCAGTCGGACTAAGAATGGTCAGGTGTGGGCTGGTGGAAGTAATGAGGCTTGGTATTTGCAAGCATAGTTGAGCTTTCTTTTATGAGAGGATGTCGTGGTCCTGATTGAATGTACTAAGTTGTTGGTGTTATAATCTTCTACAATTCGCCTTTATGGCAGGATATTGTGAAATAATATTAGAGGTACAACTGTCAGATATCGCATGATGCGGTGGTTTAAGATCGAATCGAAATTTCTAATGCTGACGGCTTGATAAAGATGACCTTTGGAAAGGTTTAAAGTTGGCAGCAATGGTGGATTCCAGTGCCACGAAGATAGATTTTATTTGAGGCAACAATTGAGCAGCAAATATGAGGCAGGACATATGGGAAGTGCCAGGCGATGTCCAAAATTTCTAGAAGGTTGAGTATGAGAAGCAAGGTCGAGTGACCGATTAAGGAGATGAGTTCCACCAAAGTGGAGAGTGGAGGGGGTTGCATATGGGCTTGGTAGTAGGATGACTACACGCCTTAAAGAGAGTTTGGATCGAATTGGGGATTTTAATGATTGGTGATTGAAGCCTGCGGGTATGATGTGAAGTATGGGCTATAATGCGGTAGAAGATTGATATGACGGAAATGAGCTGCTTGAAATGGAGGAAGGTGCAGCATAACCCTGAATTTGGAAGGATGTTTCCGCGCATTTAATTGATGTCCGCGAGGGGCGAATGGACTTTTGCAACTGGAAGGTGAGCTCGGACTCAGGATGGGCTATTGGTGTCATAGTGAATGTACCCCGCGCAGTAGAATGGGAAGATGTCGGGAGGTGATTCCCCTAGGTGGGTTATTCCCTGTGAGCAGGTTAGCGGTCGCGTGGTTGGCGAAGCTTCTGCAAGGAATTCTATCGGTAGTGCAACAAAGAGATCGGTCGTGCGGATGTGGATGATGACTCGGAATATGAAAAATGGGGATTTACAGGAAGATCCCGATATATTTTGATAACTGGTGGCGCGAGGTTAAGTCAATAAGAGGTAAAAAGGTTGGGCGAACTCAAGGATGGTGAAATGATGGCTTCAAGCTAAGTGGGAGAGTCCTACCGCTTATGATTGGGCTGTATGATTAACTACTTGCGTGATTTTTGGTTATTAGCATATTGATGGATTATTTCAGCTATGAGAAAAGACCATAAGTGGTAATTCGAGCAGATGAATTGTTGGAGGCATGTGATGGTTGGCCTTATTGGCTCATGTCCGGACTTGAAAAAAGGTTCAGGATTTATGCCTTGTATGGATTCAAGTTTTAGAGAAAGTGATTTTTGCCAGGTGCTTCACCGAGAGGGTATTCTTGTGTTATAAGATTTATGGGGTGAATTATATTCGGGACCAAGTTAGAGCGGGTAGCTCTCAGTAACGGTCCCAGTGAATTCAAGAGGTAAAGTGTGGTGCCTAATGATGTCGAGCTTGTAGGTACAATTAAGAATCAAGCTTTGTAGCAGTTGATGAGAGGAGGCACAGAATTCTCGGGGATGTTTTGCTTGTGGTGTCGAATTTGAGAAAAATGAAATGGTTCGTGGGATTTGAGACATCTTGGTTTCGTGGTTCAAGGTCACTTGGGATAAGTGCGGATGGAGTATGTTATGACTACGAGGTGTATTCATGTGATTCGGAAACGACGAGAAGGGTCTGCTGGAGGATAGATGAACTATTAAGTGTTTGATTCCCATTGTGATTGAATGTGTAGCCCCGAGTTATGGGTGCATTAAGAACCTTTTTATGTCTCCTAGTTGGGAGTGGAGTAAATTTCATGTTGTGGTATGAGTTCAGACTCAGGAAAAATTAAGTGACTGTGTAATGCTTGTAGCGGTGGAGGGTATACAGAAATATTTTAAAGCCAAGCAAGGAGGAATTAGAAGAAGGTAAATTGATTAGCCATAGTTGAATTGGCATATTGGGGCCAGTGATCAATTCGGTCCGCGAGATCAAGTTATTTGTATGAATTGTGGAGGTACGTGTGAGGCCTGTCGGCCGCCATGATTGATGATTTATCAAGGGCATTCTTCTGTTATGGCTTGTTAAGTGGAAGCGGATTTCGGAAGGGCTATGGTGGCTTGGACCACTACTTGCAGATTTGCATATTCTACAGTTATGGAAAATTACCTATGTTTTGCTATGATTCTCCCGGAGTGAGTTAAGTGCAAGGTTCTTATATGATGAAAATGTGAAAATATTAATGAATTTGGAGTTATGATGAAAATCGTGTCCTATTGTATATTGGCACTTTGGGTGCGGTGAGAGGTATGGAAATGTGAAGTGATGATCAAGGTTGCAGTTTGGTGTTCACAAGGATGTCACGGGCTCGGATGAGCAAGGAAGGGGTTGAATGGCTAGAGTAAATTGGTATTGTCCTCAGCGTCACCTGAGATCGATGTGTTGTGGAAGAGGTTTTGCATCCTGGTTAAGGATTCTGGATCGCTTTTCAGCGTTAGTGCATCCGATGGTTTTGATGTTCGAACCCGTTATTTGTTTCGGAAGATTGTGGGAGCGTGTCCCACGTGAAGATTGTATAAGCATGACATGTAGTCACTTGATTGGCTAAAGCTTTAAACTAAGTATGGGGATTGTGGTAGTATGATTAATTTGAGAATTTATGCCTGGAGGGCACTTTGTATATTGGGTTATGAACTGAGGAGGTTGCTCCGGTTATGATGGTTATTCCTACGTGATATGAGCCAAAAGGGAGTTACTACGGACATCTAAAAGGTCATTGACCAGGTTGGTGCAATTAGAAATCGGCTTGAGATCGGTGGATTGATTTATTTGTGATCAGGGCTTTATATCAGTCCAGTTGTGTTCACTTCAATGAGCGTTCCCTGTGGAGGAACAGTCGAGGTGTTATTTTATCATCAGCTATTCCAGGTAATGATGTATTTCGCCGTATGAGTTGTGAGACGGCTTAGTAAATTCTTATGTGTTGAGGTTCCGCGTTGCGATGATGTTATGTGAGCAGGATGGCTCTTGAGATTTAGATCTTGTATCACACCTCAGTTGTGCTTGAGTTTGTAGCCTATAGCGCTATGTGTTTCTCAGGGATGGTATTATTCACTTAGCGTGCTTACGGTCTAAATTCAATATTTTTATTGTAATGAGCAGATTTAGCTCGAAGTGCAATCTCCTTATGTGAGATCTATGTGTGGATCGGGTGGCAGCCACCATGGATATGTTATTTGGATCGGGTTGCGCGCCACAACATTGTGATATCGTGTCTAGTTTTCTATATGCTATTTTTGTGTGTTTCACTTCTTATCTTCTAAGAGAAGTCCGTATTAGTGCGAGGGTTAGGTGATTCCTACCAGAGTTCGATTTCCTGTTGGTGTCGTGTTCGGATTGGTGGCCTATTGGCAGATTGTGGCATCATATGAGACTTTTGATCGCATTCGGAGTGGCTTATTGCCGGAGCAGTTCGTATTGGGTAAGATGAGATTGTGGGATTTAGGATCAGTGCAATCTGATTATAAAATGTATATTAAGGAGCGAAGATCATTATTTGGTTCAGAATATGGTAATATTTCTTATCAGAAGTATAGACTCGATGGTGGGTTGACTCGGCAGTTGATTATGAATTTCGGCATCTCGTCCGTCGTGGCGATATTGTAATAGTTAGAGTATTACCTATGAAGGTCATGAGGTGCAATGGGAGCAACAGATTCGTGGAATTTCGATTAATTCAAACAAAAATGTTGTTGTGGTCCTATGAGTAAAGTGATGCAAAGTGTGAATTCAGCAGAGTTATGCAGTCATGTTTGAGTACAGCGTATAGCGATTGATATGGTGATCGTATGTTGGGAACATGCCTGGCATAGAACTTCGGATGTTGGAATTGGGCTCTAAGGCTAATTTGCTTGAATAAAAGGGAATATCTTCAAAATTTATAGAGCCAATGTGCTCAGCTAAGTTGTGGTAGCACGGGGAGGTGCATGAGAAGTTAACAGCAATTTCAGACTACTTCAGTATAGTTCTCAGCACGTTCGAGGACGAACGTATATTTAAGTGGGAGAGAATGTAATGAACCGACCGGTCGTTTCGAGCCCTAGAGCGTCGTTCAGCAGTCTGAGGCCATAAGCAGCTTCATTTTAGGTGTTATGACTAGTACGCACGGTCGGAATTGAATTTCGGGAAATTTCGGAGTTGGTTTGGGAAGAGAATTCTCATTTCAGAAGCTTATTGAAAGAATGAACTAGGATTGGATTTTTGAGTAAGCGACCTCGGAATCAAGATCTGAAGGTTCCATCAGGTTCGTATGATGATTTCGGGCTTAGGCGTATGCCCGGATCGGGTTTTGGATGACCCGAGAGCGTTTTGGCGTCTATTGTGGAAGTTAGCATTTTAGAAGAAATTTCTTAAGTTTGGCTTGGAGTGCATTTCAGCGTTATCGATGTCCATTTGGGATTTCGAGGCTGGGAGTAGCTCCGTTTGGTGATTCTGGAGTTGGGAGCGCGATCGGAAGTGAATTCGGAGGTCCGTAGGTCATTTTGAAGCCATCTGGCTAAAGATAGAAATTTGAAGGTTTTTGAGAAGTTTGACCGGGAGTGGACTTTTTGATATCGGGGTCGGAATCCGATTTCGGAAGTTGGAGTAGGTTAGTAATGTCAAATATGACTTGTGTATAAAATTTGAGGTCAATCGAACATGATTTAATAGGTTTAAACATTGGACGTAGAAGTTGGAATGTTCGGAGTTCATAACGCTTGGATTGGGGGTCGATTGATGATTTTAGCGTTGTTTGATATGATTTGAAGCCTCGAGCAAGTCCGCAATGTGTTTTCGGATTGGTTGGTAGTTTTGGTTGGGGTCCTGGGCGCCTCGGGTGGATTCCGGGTGGTTAACGGATCGAAAATGAATATTTGGAAATAGCTGAGTTGCTGGTATTTCCGCTTCTGCGGAGATGGGACCGCAGAAGCGAGGAAGAAGCCGTGGAAGCGGTTGAGCGTGAGGGCAGCCAGGACCGCAGAAGCGGCCCTTGATCCGCTGATGCGGAACCGCAGAAGCGAAAATGGACTAGAGCCCAAGGACCGCAGAAGTGGAATATTTTCCGCAGAAGCGGGACCGCGGAAGCGGGATTATTTCTGCAGAAGCGAAAATCCCTGGAGGCAGAAGGTTAATTTAAAGTCGGGGATTGGCCATTTCTCTCATATTTCTCATGGCTTGGGGCGATTTTGGAGAGATTCAAAGAGGGGATTTTTTTCGTCAATGTCAGGTAAGTTATCCCCATTACTTTTGAGTTAAATAAATCAATTATGTATGGATTTATGCATGAAGATTAGTGTGAATTTGGGGTTTTGGTTGAAAACCTAGGAAATTAGAAATCTTGGATTTTTATTACGATTTTGAGTATGGAATATAGAGAAAATCATATATTCGAGTTCCTAAGGTTATGGGTGAACTTTATCTTCGAAAAGTTTGGATTCCAGGCACGTGGGCCCGAGGGCATTTTGGTCAACTTTCCAATCGGGTTAGGAATTGCTATAAATTAGTTTGTAATGAATATTTGAGCATATATTTGCGTAACCATTGGCTAGTTTTGGAGCATTGTGCGTTGGTGCAAGTCTTCGGAGGAAATGTAGAATGCCGGTTATGATCCTTTGAATCGAGGTGAGTCTCCTTTCTAATCTTGTGAGGGGGAATTTACCCCATAAGTGAGTTAAATTGGTTATGTGCTCCTATTTTTGGGGGCTATGTACGCACGAGGTGACGAAAGTCCTTGCGTAGCTACTATTATGCTATTGTTCGGGTAGTCTACGACACAAAAACATGTTATATTTGGATTAATTGTGAACCCATTAATGACTTGAATTGCTTAAATCACATTAAATTTATAGATGGATTTCTAAAAAAGAATTAAGCTTTGTTTTCTCAAATTATTTAAAGAGAATTGGCCTTTCTTAGATAATTGCTCCATGTTTACTTCTTTATTGATTGTCTGTCTGTGTGTGTTTATTTTGGAACGGGCCGAACGCCTCGGCAGATTAATAGATGCATCTATAGGTGCGCCGTCGACCCTCAGCAAGTGCACAATTTACTTTCCTATTGGATCGGGCCGTCACCTCGGTGTGATTTGCACATGTCACTTATCGTTTGGAACTTTCAAATGTGAAATTTGCCCTTCGTGGCTTGAGATAAATTGATAAGATAATAAAGAATAAACCTTGTAATCCCTTGATTGATTGTTGAAGGTGTTTACCTATTTTCTGGCTTCGCGAATTAGAACTACTATATAAATCCATGATTTACCTCGCATTTATAGAATATTATTAATTGACCTCTAGTGAGTGTCGAAGTTGGCCATCTCGTCTCTACTTCTTCGAGATTAGGCGGGATACTCATTGAGTACACGTTGATTACGTACTCATACTACACTTCTGTGCATTTTTTTTGCACAGGTATATATACCTCTAGCAGCCTACTGTGCGTAGCAGCACGGATGCCTCTAGGACTAGGTGAGCTGCATTGTTCGAGACGACCCACATCTAGTATAGTTCCCTCCAGCATTTTAATTATTTAATCCCTGTCCACTATGTTTCGGACAGAGGTTGTGTTTTATTTTTCTTATTGATAGTTGCTCATGCACTTGTGACACCGGGTTCTGGTGATGTATTTGGATTTATTCAGAAATCTTAAAAGTTGTTTAAATATTTCATTATTTACTCAGAGGAATATACTGAGTTTTGTTTAAATTGTATAAAAGAAATATTTTCAAAATTATTGTAACGAGAATTTAATTAAGTATTCTAGTTGGCTTGCCTGACAGAGGTGTCCAACGCCACCACGACCCTTTGTGGATTTTGGGTCGTGACAAGAAAATAGGAAATGGAGGACATGCGTGGACTTCACATACCTAAACAAAGCATTCCCAGAAGATTCATTCCTACTTCCACAAATCGACCAACTCATTGACGCAGCGGCATGATACGAGCCATTAAGTTTTTTAGACAATTACTTAGGTTACAACCAAATACTCATAAAGGAAGGAGACCAAGAGAAAACTACGTTCCTCATCCACATGGGAACATATTATTATAAGGTTATGCCATTTGGGTTGAAGAATGTAGGGGCTACCTATCAAAGGTTGTTCACAAAAATGTTCAAAGATCAACTCGGCCAAACCATAAAGGTGTATATCGATGACATGTTGGTCAAGTTCGTAAATGCAGAGGATCATATCAATCAACTAAAGGAAGCTTTCTTTATAGTAAGAAAGTATGGAATGGAGCTAAACCCCGAGAAATGCGCGTTTGGCGTAGCCTTGGGAAATGTTTTTGGCTTCTTGGTATTACAGCGAGGGATTGAGGTCAACCCAGATAAAATTAAGGCTATCAATGGGATTCCACATCAATTGACCACTAAGAAGCAAGTTTAGAGACTGACTGATTGAATTGCATCCCTATCTAGATTTATCTCGGGGTCGTTTGATAGATGTCATAGGTTTTTCAACGTACTTAAAAAGGATAACGACCTCGAGTGGATGCCCGAATGTGTACAAACACTACAAGAATTGAAGGTGTACTTGTCATCACCACCCTTGCTCTCAAATCCGGAGCATGGAAAATGACTCCTCATTTAACTCGCCATCTTGGAAGTAGTTGTAAGTGAAATCTTGGTTCGAGAAGACAAAGGTACGCAGACTCCAATTTATTATATTACTAAAACACTTGTCGATGTCAAGATGAAGTACACTCACACCGAGAAGCTAGAAATGGTCCTGGCCGTAGCTTCCCGAAAGCTTAGACTTATTTTCAGTGTCACCCAATGTCGATCGTCACCACATATCCTTTAAGAAGCATATTACACAAACCTGAGCTATCGGGGAGAATAGACAAATGGGACATCGAGTTAACTGAGCACGACATCACTTATCAGCCTAGCAGAACTGCTGGTAGACTAGAAACTCGTGTTTTAGCCATAGTTTGCGCTCTAATTATTGTATTTTACATGTTTTTGAGCTGAAATGATTGTGAATTACACTTATTACATATTTTATACCTTGCAGGAAGTGATTCAAAGTTAAAAACATAATTTAGAGCTGAATCGATCAAATGGAGCTTTAAAGTCTGAGTAGAAGCCCAAGAAATTAAGCCAGAATTATGTTCAGGGGGTTAAGGACCATGTCTAATTATCAAAAAGTGGAAGAAATGATTTACTCTAAGAAAACAAACCTACCATGGCACATGGGGAGTGACTAGGCATTGTATGCTATATGTCAGAAATCTGGCCTCTAAACATCCTCACACACGCGGCCCATTTCTAGAGTTATTTCATGTTTTGTCTTGGAAAGGGTAGTCTCGTCTGGGCCCGCTCCTACATGGTATAAATACTCCAAAAATACGTTTTAAGGGACTTTTGACCTACAAAAGATTTGAGAAGAAACTAAGGATAGAAAATACAAGAATTCATTAAGATTTCAACCAACAACAGGTGTAACATGGGAGTTTGTATCGAATCATTAGCATTGATATTTTCTATGTTTTTAAACCTTATTGAGATGGCTTCTTTTTTTTTTACATGGAGTAATTTCATTTAGGGTGTAGACATATATGGTGTACTGTTCACTTGATTAGGGATTCGATTCTTGACAATTGTTGGAATTGATTGATAGAGTTTTAATTCATATTGTGAAGTTATTTATTATTTTGCTTAAGCAAAAGAGAAGCTTGATATGAGTTTCTTTACATCTTATGCTATAGTTTAAATTTGTGATTCAATTAGGTAATCGAAAGAGCCTCTTAAATTATTAATTGAACTAGAAAATAAAAAAATATTCGTGAGAAGTTACCCTTTAAACCATAACCATTATTTTATTCATTGCAATTGTTTACCGTGATTCAATTGGATTAATTACTTAATGTAACATTTAATCGAAATAGGAACAATAACTTCAATTGTAATATGATTATCTGTTGAATTCGTGAGAATCAACAATATTATAGAGTGAGTTAACTCAAGAATTGGATTGCGAGTCAATTATCTTGCACTTGTCTAGTTAATTACCCTTATTTCTCTCATTGATATTTCTTTGTTGCTCATATATCTTTTGTGATCAATTGTTAATTGCTTAATTTTTAGTAGATAATAGTAGTTGATAATCATTCACTCAAGAGTTTATTTTCCTAGTTAGTAATTAACTAAAGTTTATTAGAACACTGTTTAAATGCAATTACTTTGGAGATGATAATTTAATTACTATTTTTGACTAGCGAGCAGTCATTTTATGGTGTATTTTGTGCTTTCCAAATTTTTGCGTCGTTGACATGGATTAACAATCAATAGTGTTTAAAATGGTTCTTAGTACTAATTCATGAACTAAATTTACTTTATTGTATTCACGTTTTCTCACTTGCGTGCAGGATATGGGTCTAACTTCTCTGGTGTATGACTCGATCTTCTTAAAGAAGAACAAGGAATCGTCATTGGGCATGATAAAGAGACGCTCGTCGGACCCAGAATGAATTCTTAAACTTCGAGAAACATGGTAAATAGTTATGCACGAGGGACAAGGTACCGTGATATTCGTAACTGACTGGATATCACTGTGTAGATCTCGCTTGATATGAGTTACGGATCAGTAATTAACGAGCAAGGAGGATTGTTACCTTTTTTAGATTTGTACTAGGAATGAAACCCTCTACTATATAAGGGGAAAGACTTTATATGATAAGACATATCGTAACACGCAAATCAAGGCAATACAAATTTATTTTCTGCTTTCTAGCAATTGAAAAAGTTCTTACTTAACTGTTTGTTCTTCATTTCTAATTGGGATAGAACAAACGGTCCGATCGAGGACAAAACCACTTTTAAATCTAGGCTCTGGCTAAGCTGTAACATTACGACTGGTTTGATATTTCATTTTGTCTTTAACTCGATTATCTAGCATCCCTGATTATTTTTGTTGAATTAATTTACATATCCTTAAATAGAGTAAATTTTTTAATTGTTATCCGATTTTAGGGTAAATAGAAGATTCAATCTAAATCGACCCTTGGTTGAAGACCAATTTGAGAATGCAGCACCTAATCCTGGGATATCATTAGGTAATTATGCCAGACCAATCTACAATTAGGAACTGTCAAGTGTCAGACCTCTACCCAAAGCAGCAAACAACTTTGATTTGAAGAAAGGCTTGCTACAAACCATCCAAAACAACTGTATCTTTATAGGGAATGTGAATGAAGATCCTAACACTCACTTGATGGACTTTGGGGAAATCACAAAAACCTTCCAATAAATTAGAGCATCAAAAGATGCGGTCTACTTAAGGGCATTCCCTTTTTCACTTAAGAATAATGCAAAGCACTGAATTTGTAGCTTACCCACGGGGTCGATTTGAATATGGGAAGGTATGACTAAAACGTTTCTTGACAAGTACTTCTCAGCTGCAAAAAACAGAGAAATTCAAAAGGAAAATCCACAATTTCTACCAGAAGGTGACAAAAATAGTTTTCGAAGCTTGGGAAAGATTCAAGGAGATAGTGAGAAAGTGTCAGCATAATGGAATTGAATTGTTTGCAACTCCAGGATTTTGGGATGGACTGACACCTTCCTCACGACGAGCTCTGAGTATTGTATGTGGATGTGTACTAATGAAGAAAACTCTGGAGGAGGTTGTCTCAATTGTTGATGAATTATCTGAGGATGCTAACCAGTGGTCTGTTGAGAGTAATGACAGAAGAAAATCAGTTGGGATTCACAAGGTGGAATCTAACACATCAGTGCAATCCCAGCTAGACACCATGGCCAAGTAGATAAGAAAGTTGACATTAGCAAAGGTACAGAGTTAGCGAAAAGTAGCATGTGACTTTTGTGGAATAGGACACCCTATACATGAGTGTCAAGCTTCAGTTGACGAAGTTAACACCATGGGGAACTATAGTATAGGAAACTACGAAGGTGGGAACAACTATAATTCTATGGGACAGAGGCATCCATATTTTTCTTGGAGTTTACCTAGTGGGAGTTTGAACTCATGGCAGCAAAATAATCCTAGAACTTAGGGTTAAGGACCACCATGTTTTTAGAACAAGCAGAGGAAGTAATACCATCCACAATAGTCAAATCAGTCTAGTATGAAAGATCTCATGAAGGCATTCATTAAAATATCAAATGAAAAATTTGAGACTCAGGGCACAACCATCCGGGAGCAAGGCATGACCATCCGAAATTTGGAAAGACAAATGGGACATATTGGAACCTTGTTATCTGAGAGGGATTCTAGACTCTACCCTCTGACACTAAAAAGAACCCAAAGGAAGAAATCTAAGTTGTATCTCAAAGAAGTGACAAAATATTGGATGACCCAGTTATGAAAGCTATACCCGAGCTGGTGAACAAGCATACTAAGACACTGGAAGAGAAAAAGAGTGAAGAGCAGAAAGGCCAGAGTAGTGGGGTACAAAAGGAGGTTGAAGAAAGTAGACACATGCCAGCTCCAAATTCCCTCAAAAGATAAAGCGGGAAAACCTTGACAAATGCTTGGGGCGATTCTTGGGGATTCTCAAACAACTTTATGTGAGCATTCCCTTCATAGAGGTACTCACTTAGATGCCTGCGTATGCTAAGTTTTTGAAGGAAATATTGTCTAGCAAGAGGAAATTAGAGGAGACAACAAAGGTCAAGATGAATGCCCACTGTGGTGCCATATTGCAAAACAAAATTCCCCGAAAGGGTTGGGACATAGGAAGCTTCACCATACCATGCTCGTTAGAGAGTGAGAAATTTGACAAGGCCCTCTTTTATTCTGGTGCTTCTATAAATCTAATGCCTTTATATGTATTCAGGAAATTGGAAGGTGAGCTTGAAGTGATCAAATCAATACCAATGTCCTTACAACTGGCTGACCAAACAACTATTTTGCCTGAGGGAATCATTGAGGATATTCTAGTACGGGCAGATAAGTTTGAGTTCCCCATAGACTTTGTTATAGTTGATATGAAAGTGAACACGGAGGTGCCTCTAATTTTAGGGAGGCCATTTTATGTATAAGAAGAGCTATCCTTAATATCTGTGAGGGGCAGTTTATGCTCAAAGTGGGAAACGAGAAAGTGGTATTCCAGATGAAGAGGATGATGGAATACCCTAGTGATGAGGCATTTGCCTACTCATGTTTCAAGCTAGATGTTGTTGCGTAATTAGCTGAAATATACAAGTTTGAAAAGATTGTAGGGATACTTTAGAGAGGTATTATCAGTCTAGCATCGTAGAGGATGAAGATCCCAGAATAATGAAAGAGGCTGAAGATCTTGAGACTGAGGATCAAATGGTTGATGAGGAGGAACTAAAAATGAGGCTTCTAAGCATAATGTGGAATTAAGAGTCCTCCTTACTCACTTGAAACATGCTTTTCTTGAAACTAACAATTTTTCTGTGATTATTTCTTCTTATTTGAGAGGTACACATGAGAAAAAGTTGGTGGAGTTGCTGAGAAAGTACAAAAAGGCATTAGCCGGACCATAGCTGATATTTAAGGAATCAGTTCAACCATTTGCATGCATAAAATTCTGGTGGAAGAAATAGCAATCAAGTGGTATTAAATTTAATAAAATATTTAATATTAGAACAAAATTCTAATGTTAAATGTAGTACTCCCTCTGTTCCAATTTATGTGAACCTATTTTCTTTTTAGTCCGTTCCAAAAAGAATGAACCCTTTCTAAATTTGGTAACAATTTAGCTTAAACTTACAACTCTACCCTTAATGAGAAGCTTTTATAACCACACAAATACTCTAGGTCTCAGTCAAATAGGTTCACATAAATTGGAACAGAGGGAGTAACTGTTTATATTCTATTTATTTCAGTGTTTGTATTTAGTGTATTTCAATATTTATATGTTATATGCATGTATATTGTATGTACTCGATGTACATATGGACAAATACATATTTTGTACATATATGCAAAACTAATATTTCTCCGTTTAATATAGGTTGTAATATCGACTAAACACTTACACATGGTGAATGATGAAGGAAGGCATTGCACAGTTTGTCTCTTAAAGAAAAATTACAATTGTGGGAGATTCCAAGTTTATGAGTTACCATGACCACATGATTGGGTTGTCTTGAAAAGCAAGTTTCTAATGTTTGATGATTATTTGTTGGACTATTACAAACCAAAATCTCTTGTAATGACATACGAGGTTTCCGTGTATCCTCTCCTTGACCGAAGTGAAAAGAATTGTTACACCCTATGCATTCAAAGGTGATGTATAATGAATATCAGACTTGTTAATCATGGTTTAAATGATTTTAAAGTCATAATATGACTACATATGATGTTTGGATAGAAAATATAAAATTTGGGAAAAATCAGATTTAAGTTGCGGAAAAATCGACTAAGGATTTGCTTTGTAACATAGCTTTTTTAGAAATAAATTTTGCATGTTATATGAGGTCATTTTGGGACTTATATACTGAATTAAAGGTCTTGGAATTCTGTTTCCAATACACTTGATCACTAATTCATACGAAATATGAATAAAAATATATAACCATCGGAAGATGGGCCAATGCGGGGGTGCCAAGCTAGTATCTCTTCAATTTTTCAAAAGTTGATATATAGGTATTAACTCTTCTCTCTATTCATTTTTACATAGAACCCAACCAGAGAACACCATAAAACTTATCCTTGAGATATCTAATAGGGTTTTATAGAATATTAACATCTCGAGTACAAAATCGAGAAGTGATAACATCAGAATGATCCTTACGATGTAAGTATCATTATACCACCTCTCCTTTTCTTTGTAATTGAATTTTGGAAGGTACTTCATAGCTAAGAAAAATTATAAATTCTGTATTTAAGTGTTTAATTATCAAGGAATGTTGATAAATTGATTTCCTAATAGTTAGAACTCATGGGACGGTGATTAGAAGCGGTGAATTTGATTTATTCCACTTTTAGTGGACTGTTTTGTAGTCCACTCGTGTTGGCCTATTGTGCTGATAATTTATGGAGGTTGGAAGAATAAAAGGGCGTGGAGAAATTCCACATATCGTAGGGTAGTAGGTTGGTCGCTCGTCCTTGCAGTTTCAAGCTAATTGATAACTTGTTGATTGGGTGTGTTATTGTGTATTTTGGGTTTTTGTTGTATTAAAGGTCCCGAATTGTAATTAGGTTAGTTTTGATTTGCTGATTGCATTGTGTTTGTATTTCGCCTATAGTATGCTTGAGGGAGCATTAAAATCAGGGGAAATGTTGTCCGTTTTATTTTAGAATCGAGTTATCGTTTGAGATACGTAATATAATAGCGCCATCTAAGTTGTACATGTATTCCTTTGTTATAGGGTTGGCACGCTAGTTATGATAAGCTTTTTGTTTAGTCGCATTGACGAATTAAGGTATGTTAAGGCTATCCCTTATTTCTTTTTGGTATGATCCATATGATACAACGAAGCGAGTAAGCACACAACTTTCATAAATAATTATATTCTTAGAAGTACCAGGCTTGCCTATGTGCTGGATTTCCCATATCTCCTACTATCTTATCGTCTGTTCATGGATCTCACGACATTTCGAGAGATCTTATTGATTTACTTCATTATACATTGCATCCATTTATATATGTATACTGACCCATGACCATATGGCATTATATACGTGTATAGTATATGTATATGGGGTATGGGAAAATGTTATAAACGCACCACCACCTGATCAGCTGGTAGGGGTGTTCACGATTCAGTTTGATCGGTTTATGATTAAAATCAAAACCAAACAAATTTAATCGGTTTTTATAATTTTAAAACCAAAACTAAACCAAATTAAATACAAATCATCGATTTGGTTGTTATTGTTTTGGTTCGTTTTTTCGGTTCCTAGTAAGCTAATGATAAGTCGATAATAGTAAAACAACACTAGACAATAATCTGAAAATAATTTGCTAAATTTATACTTTTAAAATATTTCTTTCAAAACTGAAAGTTTATTTACCTGTTTTTATGAAAAGAATGAACAAAAAACAAACCAAAAGTTTGCTTTCTCAAGCTTTAGCCACTGTAGTTCTGCAATTTGAGTTTGCTTTCTTTACTCGTGTGGTAGGGTTTTTTTTAAGTCTTCTGTTAGGCAAAAGTATGTGCGGAGGGTTTGAAAAACATAGTCTCTTAAGGTAAAGAAAATTGGCCGATTCCTATTGTTTTGGGCTTAGGAAATCTTTTAAGATATAAGTAGGATAAACCAAAATTCAAAATGATAATTAAATTGCATAAAATATCTAAAATTATTTAGAAAAATATATTATAATATATATATATATATATATATATATATATATATAATTATTAAATTTTATATATAATTAATCGGTTTGATTCAGTTTATTTTTTTATTTTTTATAATAGAACCAAAACCAAACTAAATATTATCGATTTTTAAAATTTAAAACTAAAACCAATCCAAATCAAGAAAAATATCGGTTTACTTAATAATTTTGGTATGATTTTTGATTTGGATCGATTTTCCATCAAACCGTGAACAACCCTATCAGCTGGTATATATTTATGATTCGCCCACAGAGGCTGAGATGATATGATGGGATGCCATCAGAGGCTTGATTATATTATGTACTCCTATACCTATGCATGATATGACATTTCTACGCATATGCATGATATAGTAAATGTTTCATAATTCATAGAGCTATTTAGACTTACAGGTTAAGTCCTTTACTCCATGTTTCCTTTCTATTATATACTAATTTTATGCCTCACATACTCGGTACATTATTCGTACTGACATCCCTATTGCCCAGGGGCTTGTGTTTCATGCCTGCAGGTGCACGTAAATAGACTGATGAATCTTTCTCCTAAGATAGAAAACCTAGTCTGACGAATTTTCTCCTAGGATAATTCTAAAAAAAAGAGGTGATGGGGCAATTTGTTTAAAAGAATGATTTTCTCAAAAAAAAAAATGTTTATTTTTCTGGAAAAAAAAAATCCTTCTTGGTTCATTTTAGCATAGGTACACAATTTAGCAGTCTCATTTTTCCAACATAGGGCTCCAATCCCTAGTTGAGATTTTTAGACATAGGGCCACCATTCCATAGTCGCCTTTTTTGCCAATATTAGAGCTCCAATCCCAAAGCTGAGAAGTTTAGACATAGGCCCTCCATTCCCTAGTCGCCTTTTTTACCAACATTAGGGCTCCAATCCCTAAGTTGAATTTTTTAGACATAGGGCCTCCTTTCCTGAGTCGCCTTTTTTGCCAACATTAGGGCTCCAATCCCTGAGTTGAGATTTTTCGACATAGGGCCTCCATTCCCTAGTCGCCTTTTTTGCCAACATAGGGCCTCCATTCCCTAGTCAAGAATTTTAAATATAGGGCTGCATTCCCTAATCTTTCCTCCTAAAGATATACAATCCTTATTTTATCACTTTCAAAAAAAAAAAATAGTTTAGATTTTAGCTACAAATAACTCACGAAATTTTTCTAGTAAAAATTGGGGCGAAAAAATTTTGTTCGTTTGTTTGTTTTGGTGTTTGAGCATGTTTTACCTCGAGACACAGGATTCGAGATGACCAAAAGAATGAGTCTCAATCCAGATAAGAAAAAGAAAAGAAATAAAAAGAAGTGGACTCAAAGCACCGAGGTGGAGAAGGATGCAGATTGCTCAAAATTTGATTGAAGTCACAAGCTTCGCATGTCCCGCTTTGATCCAAAGCTGAAGAAAAGATCCAGCACCCACACTAATGAACATCAAGATTCGGATTGGAGTATGCATCAAGACTCAAGATCATCAAGACTCAAGATCATCAAGACTCAAGATCAAGGTTCAAGAGATTTATAGATAGGAATCTTATAACTCGTAGCTGATAGGCTTAGTTAGTCTTTTTCATATTTTAGCACGTAAATATTTAATCTAGGCCTAATATAGTTATTTCAACTAATTTTTACTCTTTTACTTTATTTCGTCACAAAATAAAAATTACAAAAAAAATATTTTAGTTTACGTATCTTTGGTAAATTTAAATAAAAAAATATACAAAAATAGGAACTTATCTTTATTTTTATATAATCTTGAAAACACAAAAAATAGTTTTATATTTTAAAGTTTAGTTTAATTAATTAAAATTAGTTTTATATTTTTATATTATAATTGTACATAATTTTAGAAGGAGGATTTAGTTTTAGGTTGGTTTATCTCGTCTTTATAAATCTTGTAGTCCATTTTTTTAAAAGTCTTTGGCCCAATTCCCTAGCCCATAATCCCTAACCTAATCCCTACCCTTATATAATAGTACATACACCTAAAATATAAACCTACACGAAAAACACCCTGGACACTATTAAATCCGCCATTTTACAACAAATAGACGGGGGACCGTTCTTCTTCATCTTAGTTTTGATAAAATCTCACAACAGAAGAGCTTGAGCAGCCTTCTCAAAAAACGGAAACTCCCAAAGGCCCCACCCCACCTCTCTTCATTTTGAAGCAGCTAACACACACGTAGAGGGAGGAAAGATATTCACATTTTAGGATAGATTTCTTGGAGAGAAGCAGCGAAGAACTAGTTTTTGATTTTGGAATTTCGGCGTTCAAATATGGATTGAGACATGGCTGAGTCGAGGTTCAGGTTGCCGTTCAAGGTTATGTCCGTAATTCCCTTCCGCGATTCTGGTGTTGAATTAGCTGCTGTCATTTTTGGGCCGAGTTCTAAAGTCGGAATTTGTAACTTATTCTTTGCAATTTTTGCTATTTAAGAGACCTTGCTTAACTGGTTCATCCTTACTTTTCCTATTTTTGCATTATCTTTCTTGAAATTCGAATTAACAGAAGAGCCATAGAAATGGGACTGAATTTGTTCTAATATTTGACAGTCTTAAGTAGATGTTGGTTTTGGGGGTGTTAAAATACTAACACTGAAGCATTGAAATTAGTTAAAAAGTTTTAGGTTACCTTTTTTTTTAAAAATAAATTGGGATTTGCTTTCATGCTTTAATTCAACTCTACATATTAAGTTCATGTTAGTCTACTAAACTTGCAGGCCATGTCTTAGAGATGTTTGATAATTGTTCCTACGTGTTGGTTTGTTGAGGTTTTTTTTTGGAGTCAAAGAAGTACATCCGCGCCTCTGTTTTGTAAAATTTCAATTCTAATTTTGGTGGTGTGAGTCTTTATACACTTACTACATGTGTGGTGGTTACTTTATTCAATGTATTCATTTTCTTAATCTCATCTGTGTGTTATGGTTGAGCCTTCAAATTGTAGCATGTCAGGGTTGTTTGGCTAGTGTTTAAATAGAAAATTAGCCAATACGTGACAGAGGAATAAAGTTCTAATATGGACCTTCACAACTAATTTGTTTATTTTTTTCCACAATGAATTACATAACTTTCAACAATCTCAAATTAGCTTTAGGACAATAATCATGAACATATGTAGTTTGCTTTAAATTGAATACAATCCTTTTAAAATAATTCGAAGTGTGCCATTTAGTTGAATTATTATGGTCCTCGAGAATTTGAAAGTGCGTAGTTTCTTTAGGCGCACTATTTTAAAAATTAATTTCCTAAACTCGGGTGTGCATTTCATGTGACCCAAATCCAAATCTCAACAACGTTAGATAAAATGTGTCGTGGACCGCAAGTGCATTTCATATGACGTGGTTCAAGACGTGTTTTAAATGACATTGAATCTTTCCTAAAAAATAACTAAAAGCGGTTAATAAGCTAAAATTGTACCATAGGCTAAAACATGTATTAAAATCAGATAATATGCCAATTATAATAGTTTAAGCAACGTGCTAGAACCACAGCATCTGGGGGTGCCTAACACCTTCCCTCGGGTAAACAGAATTCCTTATTAAGAATTTATGGTTTGCAGACTTCAAAAGAAAAGTCGAATTTCCTCGATCTGGGATTTAATAATAAACCGGTGACTTGGGACACTAAATAAACTATCCCAAGTGGCGACTCTGAATAAAATAAATAAATAATCTCATTTCGAATAATGTCACTTAAATTGGAAAACTCCCTTTATACTATCCTTCGGGGTGGTATGTAAAAAAGGAGGTATGACACCATTGAGCGGTCAGACTCGAATCTGGCCCTGAGAAAGAAGACAGTCGGCAAGCCATGACGTACCACCACGACAATAAAGAAGCGGCGACGCCCTCCGAGAACTCATAACATGAAAAGTAAAAATGGCCACTGCCGGGATAAAGATGGATCCAGGGAAATATTTCCAAGGATACTCTTGCATCCAGGGAAAAGGGCACCAAGACTCCACCCCAGCGTCGCGCCAGTGTATTGGTAGCCCTCTCCCTCACCTGCTTAATCTTAAATAAAACATGTGTTCATAGACTCAGGTAGTTCAGTCGCCCAGAACGACGATATCGAACCTAAGTCAACAGGGTGGTCCGCATTAACGTACCAAATCGCCCCCATATCCCGAATCCTTTAGGAATTCCAAATGACAAATTGCCGAGAAGACCATTCTCTCAATATAGCCCATCTGAGTTTGAGCTGGAACGTCGAGCCTTACACCATCAAAGGAAGCACAAAGTATAGACGTCTTATTTCGACGACCACCGACGCACTACCCAAGGGCGTCGACGGCCCCATCTCGCCAAAAGAATGAGATTCCTCGCAAAGGGCAGAATTAGAATAAGCCGACAGGGACACACTGAATCCTAGAACATCGCCTATACACCCCCGGTAAGGAAGAACTACTTCGCTCCCTCGTTTTCTTTTTACTAAGCGGAACGCAGATAACTGGCTAGGATATTCGGAGGTTCTCAACTCTACCCAGAGATCCCTAGCCCTTATATAGGCGACCGCCTCATTTTCTCCCTTCAACCGGGCTTCCACCCCAAAAAAGGACCTTGTCAGCAAGATTATTGGCAAAACAGCATACCGGAGAAAGATCCAATGATGTCGCAGGCTTTATTCCGATGGCCCAACAACGAATGATGGTTTGCCTCTAAGAGCATCCCACCTCGGGAGGACCGAGAGACGGTAGACTAAACCCCGATCAGGAATTATAAGCTGGGTAAAATGGTCTGAGAAGCCGCGGACGCACGGGTCGAGCTCATAATGACGAAATAAAGTATGTCTATATAAGGCAATAAAAAGATATCTTCCCAGCATCTTATTCTCCGGACAAAGAAATCTCAAGTGTATCCCCGATAGGTGCCCTCCTCCACCGAGTGCATTCTGAAATACTCGGAGACTTAATGCCTACAATTGGACACTCGCACGATCTCAGGGTCAGAATTTCGGGCTCATAAAGCCCCTATAAGGCAACTCCGAGTTCACAAGAAGCGGTCTTCATGATTAAACAACTTGATGACTCGAAGGCTGTCGTCATTCACCAAGCGTTGGAAAACCCAAAACTGTAAGACCCCTAGCGGGCAGACTCGGTGTAACCAGATCTATTTTACAAATACAAAAGCTGTAAGACCTCAACAGGCATGACAAACTATAAGACCTCAACAGGCATGACAAACTATAATACCTCAACAGGCATGGATACCCCAAAGTTCAGGCTATACGTTGCATTTGTAAGAATCCCGAAAGGGCATACACTCGGTGCAGACGCCCGAGCTATCACTTGGGATCAAAAATGACTACGGTCAAAACAGCTAATACAGCCAAAATAACGCAACTCAGAGATGAACGACTGTCGCTAAACGAAAATTGTAGGCCACTACTTCGAATATATTTCGGAAAGAAACTGTTAAAACAGGCTTCTCTCAACAGGAAAACAACGAGCTATGAACTTTCGGAGGTGCTCGAAATATCGCCGATAACGACTTGAAATTGAGGTTCTTCCAAAACCGACGACGGGTCAGTTAAAAATCTTTCAAAAGACCTTAAAGAGCAGAAAACAAGCCTAGAAAATCCCACAGGCAAAAACAGCGTAAAAGCCATTGTCGCCAGCTAAGCAAGCCTACGGTCCACATATCAAAAGGTCTCTACGACCAAAAAGCGTAAGAGCCATTGTTGCCAATAAAGTTGACAACTTGAGGATTAAAGTGATATCGAATCGTAACTTGATTCGGTGATCGGATCCAAAATAGTTAACTAAACAAGCCTACAGGCCACATATCAAAAGGTCTCTACGATCAAAAAGTGTAAGAGCCCTTGTCGCCAGCAAAAACTCGCAACTAAGGGTCAATTAAAGCTCGAATCACAAAGTGACTCGAAGATTGGACCCAAATAAGTTAAACTACAGTATGCCGAAGGGCACGACACAAACGCCATGATCGCCAGCCGAGTGAGCCTCCGGGCAACCCATCTATAAGGTCACTTAGACCAGAGGCATAGAAAGCCACCATCACCCGCCCATGCGGGCAGGGAAGAACTTAAGGGTCAATTAAAGCTCGAGTCGCGCTGACTGGACCCAAAATAAGTTGAAACAACCAAGCGCCCAAGGGCGAGAAATAAAAGCCGTCGCCGCCAACCCAGACGAGCACCAAAACTTGAGGGTAAATTAAGCTCGAGATGGATACCGACTCGGAGACTGAGCCCAACAACAGTTAAAACATACATGCCTTAGGGCGAGTCCGAGGTCGAATCGACCCGATTGAAATTTCTAAGAGCAGAAATACAGAAGATACAAGTTGTGGGGTTCCCCCTCTTATTGCTACATGCTGATGTCTAGGCGTAGCCCCAACCTACATAGAAAATTGAAAATTGTGTATTCACAACAAAGAAGGCAGGAAACGATCATTTTGCTTTTTTTTTCGGCAGTCATAGCCCAGCGGTCTCCTCCTCATCATTCTCAGCATCAGACAACAAGAATTTGGCATCATGCTCCTCTCTTTTTTCTTGCTTAATCTCCCTCGAGAGATCAAAGCCCCTGACATGAATCTTCTCAAAGATTTCCCTCCGGGATCTACACCTCACGTACTCTTTGCTATTTTTGACACTATCAAGGGTCTTCTGCAACTCAGCTTTAGCAGCAGCGTTGCTCCTCAAATAAACCGCCATTTTATGCCCCGACCTGGTATCATTAATCACAACTTCGGCTCAAACATTCACCACCTCTGTTTTCACCCTCGAAAGTTTGGATGATAGTTTCACGATCATCTTTGCCAGGCAGAATTATTTGCATGAGCAGCCTAAATTTGCGCCTCAAGAGAGGAAGCCCCAGCCTGAGCCCTCTCTTTGGCCTCGGAATAGGCATTCACGCGCACCTATAGCTCAATGAATTCACATTTGTCTTTGCAATCCAATATGAGATGCAAAGAGGGAATGCAATCCAACATGAGATGCTAGATATCTGTTTCTCCAAAAGGGCCTCTCGGACCCGACTCCGGTCAACCTCACGCGGTAAAGAGACGAGATCGCTTTCCTTGCCGCACAAAGATGTCTTAGGGATTTATCCCTATCTCGAGCATCCCACAGTGGGGCCTTACAACGAAGTAGTTCGGCTCTAAGCCTGTCAAAAACCTAAGAAAGAAAGTCAGGTGGACGAAAGGAAAAGAGAGGAATGCAAGGCTGGAACATCCTTATAGCGACCGAAACTCACCATGAGGCCGAAGCGGTTAGCCTCGCCAAAGGCTGAAGCAACGACCGACAATACACCAACCCCGGAAGATTGCTAGTCGGCCAAATCATTTCCCCTTAACCTCTGCAAAAAGGTCACTTCACCACAGGCCTTCTCGCACCTTGGAACATTTTTTCTTTTTTTTTTGTGTTCCCTGACTCCGGGGCCAACAATTTCTTTTCCTTCCTTGTGGAATTCTACCTCGCGTCGAAGAGACTTCCGACACTTGCAGCAGGTAAATCAAATGAGCCAGCAAGAAGGAAGCCGCCCCTTGAGGGGGAAAGATGCCAGACTCCTACCGTGATGCTTTGCCTCTCATCTCCTCTTTGAAAGATCTCGCCATCGACGCCTGTCATAGGCCAAGCAACCTGCTAGCTTATGAGACTATTCGGCTAAGACTGGAATTTTGCTGGGCAACCAGTGAGTTCCTATGAAAGAAGAGTAGAAATATACCGTTACGGGGCCAACCCCATGCCGAGTTGAAAGACAGTTCAAACAGAGCACTTACGCGTGAGGTTCCATCTCTCAAAGAACGGAAAAAATCCTTCGGGTATAACATCGGTCATCTGGATTCACACAAATTGAGTCATCTATTCGTAGTCCTCATCCCCCTCGCTATTGATCACAGGAACTCGAGCGGATCTGCACTAAAGAGCAATCAAGCCCCGATAGCTCAATGGCCAATACAACCTCACGAGATGGCTAAGGGTGAATTCTATCCCGACCCTGTCAGCAAAATATCTCATCGAGTACACTATTCTCCAAAGAAAGGGATGAAACTGTACCAAAGTTACTTGATACCTCCTGTAAAAATCGAGCACGACCCGATCAGCGGGACCCAGTGTGAGAACATGGAAATACACACTCAAGAACCCCTCAGCGTATGTTGTGGTATTCTCCTCAGGGGAGGGTACTCGCAAGGTCACGCCCTCCCCCCATCCGCACTCTTTTCTGATTATCTCGAGTTTTTCCTCCCTTACCGACAAAATGATCCTCGACACATGCTCTCGATGGCCTGGAACATTGGGAGGTCTCCCCGATGTGATGACTTTCTTCAAGACAAGGTGACCCAGATCTCGCTCTCCCGATGTCATGGATGAGCCGCCGGTGCCAACCAAAGGTGGAGTGCAGCAGGGACTCTTTTTCGTCTAAGGATCAGCAGTCGAGGTAGTGGCCATGATTATGACAGAACAAAGCCGAAAATGATGAGGATCTTGGCAAAAACTCTCTGAAGTAGGGGAACGGAAGGATTCGCAAAAAGTGCTAGGCTCTGCAGGGGAGATAGACTTGTCAAAATTTTCAAAATCACCCCTTGAAGGGCGGATGAGCAAATATATAAATGCTAAAGCAACAACTGCTTGTTTGTCCAAAAGGGCCAATTAATCCTGGCCGCATTAACACCACCTTCTCCTTAGGGAGTGCACTGGCAGAATCATTCTAGGCTCCCACATGACTAGTAAAATTGAAGGAGCTCGGGAGATCCCCAATGTCATAAAAATTAGATCGAAAGGAATTATTGATTCCGCCTCGGGATGCGGTTAGCTTCAGGGTCCCTGGTTAGTCCGACAAGAGGCCCCGACGGGCCGATTCCAGAACGCAAAAATAAAGAAGTACGAAGAAGGATTGACAAAATAAAAATCCTTTTATATATTAGCAAAGAGATTAAAGTGTCAGTACATTGTTTGTTTCCCAAGGAGGGAACACATAAAACAAAAAGGAATACACAAAAGGCTAGGAGACTACTCCTCGCCACTATCATCTTCTCCCTTATCTGGAGTATTCAGGAGCGCCAGCTTTCCTTCCATCACACGAGCCTGCTCCAGATTGGCAGACAGCTCGAAGCCTCGGGCCTCGAGTTCTTCCACCGTCTCCCTCTTCGCCTGTGCTTTAGTTTACTCGACGGCTTGAGTTAGTCTCTGCTAGGCTGCCATGGACATGTTGCGAACCATTATATGCACCATGGTTGCATCCTTCTTATAAGTAGCAGCGTCTCATTTAGCCTCAGATTCGGCCGCGACCAAGGTAAGTTTCTCCCTATGAGCGTCCGAGAGAAAATCTCGGGATGTTGCTAATTCTCCGACCACGACCTCATTTTGCTTTTCCAGCCCGAAGATCTCCACCTCTAACTGAATAATCCGAGAGCTACTCTGCTCGACCTACAAGGAAAGGCAGGCTGATGAATATATAAATCCAGAATATGTGCGAATGCAGGGCAAAAGGACGAGTATGAGCGAGACAGAGTACCTGAGCAACAAGAGCAGCCTTCTCCCGGAGCGCCACCTCCAGAGCACCCCGAAGCTCCCCCAACTCTTTATTCCCCTTGGCACCACAAACTTTCGAGTCCTGAAGTTCTGAAGCAAGGTTATCACAATCCTTCTCACACCAAGAAAGCTTCCCCCGGAGTCGAAGAATGGCATGATCATACATCTCTTTACACTGCAGCATAACGAGAAAAGATAAGGAAGGCGGCGAATAATGCCCGGGTACAAAAAGAAACACGCAAGGGAAAACTATCACCTGTTGCAAAGACTTCTCCACCGCTCTAATAGTGCTAGGAGTATCGAGATCGGCCCTATCAATCATGCCGTCAAAAATATCAGCAATAAAATCTCCCACTTTGGGAGGAGTCCCGGCTGTGACGCTGACCATCCTTTCAGCATCCCTCAGCTCCCCAGATGAAATAGGATAGTTCGAGATAAGGTCGTTCAAATCGCCAATTTTTCCAAATAGCAACCCGCGCTCCTGAAAGGCAGTCGATGCCGCCTTTTTCTAAGGCAAAATCGGATTTATGACATTTGGGCAGACAACTCTTTCCTTTTAGGAATTGGGTTTGAGATTTAGAGTCACCACCTAATGATTAAGTACATTAGGAAACTAAAAAAATTAAAAGAGAAGAAGAACCAGAGAATGGGTAAGGGCTAAAAATTATCTCGGGGGGAAGGTGTTAGGCACTCTCCAAGATCCACTAGTGTGGTTCCCGGCCATGCCGCAATTGTGACTTTAAATGTAACAACAACTAAACAAGCAAACATGTAACAACTGAAAAATAAAAGTTAGAGGCATGCTGGAAATTTGGGAGTAGGCGATTTCATGATTATTTAAAAGAAAGGATGTACTAGTGCAGAAAAATGGGTGTCAAATAATTGGTGCAAATAATCAAACAAGGAATGAAATGGGGTGGAAATTTGGAAAATAAACAATACTGAAAATTAAATAACTAAAGGGATTTTAAATGATTAAAGTAAAAGACGGGGTTTAAAAGAACTAAAACTGACAGTTTTTTTTTAAAAATTCTGAAAAAAGATAAGTAAACACATAAAGAGGGAGGGGGTCCTAGGTTTATAAATAACACGGATCACCCCACGCAACACCTGGTAACCATTTATACACGTGGTGTTATTGCGTGATCATCATATCCATATCTACCCTTTCCCACCCTGTTAAGGTAATAAATCGCGGAATGGTCTTGTTACTGATTGTATGCCACTATCCGCCCCAATCCTATCAGTCCCGGAGGCAGTTGGGACTACTAATCCTAATGGGAAGGGATATTGGCTTTTCAAAGTTTTAAAAGGACAAAAATCTAGTGCGACAGAAAAAACACATAGGAGCAGTAAAAGGGTAAACACATAACAGTTAAAGGCTCAAACATGCCTCCTCACTTAAAGAAACAAATTATCTAGCATGACTTCAAATACTTGTTGTAGTATGAATTAAATTTAAAGCATTAGGATATGTTGCTTTATCACATATTTCTAAGATGAGAAGTTCGAATCAGGCCTTGTGTGGTTGTAGTTTATCAGGGACTAACGTAGTTGATTAATTAGCTACTGGTTTGCCTAGATGAGGCCTATAAACATGATATCTAATGATGCAGAAGGTGTACTGATTTTAAACAAAGGTTACTAGTTTTATGAACAAAGTTTTACAAATTTTAAACGACCTTACTACAGATTTTAAACTCATAGGTGAAATAGACGAAGCTTATCAACTGATAATATCCTATAGGCATGATTTCTAAGTGTTGTTGATTTTAGGACGACTACGTAAGTGCAGGAGTCCTATAGGCATGGTATCTAGAATGAGGTTGATTATTGTTAAACCTATGATTATTTGCCTAATGAAAGACATATATGCAAAGGTGCAGAAACAAAACTATGAGCATGATTTCTATATGCAGAAACTTGTAGGCATGATTTCTAGTAATGAAACAATCTTATAGGCAAGATCTCTAATGTAGTAATGAGGCAATCTTATAGGTAGGATTTCTAAATACGGATGCATAAACTTACACATGATTTATATATGCAGAAACTTATAGGCAGGAGTTTTATATGTTATGCATGAATGTAGAATTTGTAAATAGTAATCCCTACGAGCATGTTGTCTACCCATATGCATACATAAATGACCCTCCCCTTTTTACTAGAACCCCATAATTATTACAAATTATTACAGACCGGAATGAATCATGAAAGATAAAAATTTACATCAGAAATTCAAGCTACAACCAAACAACCTTATTGAGACTCAAGGTCTAACAATATGAGATAAACCAACTTCCAAAGACCAGATTTCCAAAGCCTTTCTCTTATTTGTGATTTGTCAAAGTTCCAAGGGGCTTCATGAACCCCAAGCAGTGCTTACACCCAAATACATTGTAGAATGAGATTATAGTACAGTGTGGAAGGGCAAGCCCTCAAATGTCTAAGTTCAGAGGGAACTCAAGGTCCCAAAGCAAGGCTCATAGGAGGGGGGAAGAACTTAGAGTCTAAGAGTGAGTGTAAGTGCAATAGAGAGGGAATTAGGGAATCCATGGCAGGCTAGTGGTCATGCCCAGCAATCAGGAATGCTGGCACACCTCTGACCAGCCTGTTAGCCAAGTCTTATGATTTAGGATCCATTGAAGATCAAGTTCACACCTGAGCAGTAATTTGGAAACTGCCATGCCAAAACATTAACTCAAACACATAGAGGGGAATAAGGGGTGGGGATTCACAATAGAAACAAATCCAAGGAAAGAACATATATAGTTTAATCACTAAACATGAACAGTAGAGTAAACAAGAATACTGAAACTATAAAGTAAACACATAGAGGTGAGGTAGGAAAATTAAATCAGACATACCAGTTTCAGGGAAAACAGGTAAAAAGAAATAGTAGCCTTGAAAAGCCAATTTGTAAGCAAGCAGTCCCAAAAGATCTCAGAAAAGCAGATTGTTGAGAGAGTATTCAACTCAAAGTGGTATTGTAAGTGTGTGAGTTGAGAGTAAAAGTTGGAGGTATTGAACTTGAAGTGTCCTTAAAAGTGCAGGAGAGTAGTCCCTTTTATAGTGCAGAGAAACAAGTAACAAAGGTAAGAAAATAGTTTGCAATCAATCACATAGAATTTTCCTTCAGTTAAGGGATTTGATTTCCAGCGGGTAGAATACAATTAAGGAAAGGGATTTGAAAAAATATTTTCCTAGCAACATAATAAAGGGTAAGTACATAGAAGCTATTTAAGGAAACAAACCAATAGTACACGGTTTGTCAAAAAGGAAAGTGAATCAACTAGTAAAATCAAAGTTTCAGACTTTTACTCGAATGAATCAAGTCAGGTCAGGTGTAAAGAAAGGTTCAACTAGGGAAAATCAGTAACAATCAAGTAAACGCAATTAAAGGAATTCAGAATCAATTAATAGTTGGCAAAACCATTTGAAAGCAGAGTCCCTATGTATAAAGCACACAATTGTGAATCAAGAAGGGATTATCAAGTTATTTAGAAGAGTCTAATCAAAGAAAAGTTCAGAATCATAAGCAAAAAAGGTGCAAGTTCAATTTGCAGACTCATAGTGAGTTTGAGAGTTCAGGGTCCCAAAGTGGAACCCTAATTCAAACACAAAAATCGAAATTGCCAAGAAACCCCCAAATCTAAGGGTTTCGAATTGAATCAGCCATAGAGATGAGGAAACAAACCATTTGTTTCAGAGTCTCGACAAAACAGATATGATAGCATGTTTGAATGACAAAGGAAGAAAAATCATGAAGAAAATATTTGAGAAAACTTGGAGCTTAAACAAGTTCAAAAGAAGGAGATAATATGAACTTGAACACAAGCAGATGAAGCATGCAAAAACATGAACAGAGTCCAGTAAACAAAAATCAAATAACTTAATAGTAAACATATATAGTAAAAGAGTAAAGAAAACATAGCAAAGATTAAGAGGAGTAGCATGTATAGTAAAAAAAGGTAGAATACAGTATATGAATAATAAAAGGAAATCACATGAACAGGGTATAGACAAACACACATAAAGCAAAGAACAAGAAAAATCAGAAAGATTTTTCCAAAAAGCCTTTCAGAAACCCTAAAATCGGAGAGAGACGATTTTGAAATGAAACTTTTGGGGAAAACACTTTAGATGGCAAGAAAAGCATAGATACAGTATAGATCTAAGAAAACAACACTAAAAGAACCTCGAATAGCTTAGGGTTTCAGAGAAACCCTAAAAATGAGAAAGGCTTGGAAACAGGTTCGATATTGAGTTGGAAAGGTCAAGAGTCAGGCTCCTGAGTCTTGAATATGCTGGAGCATGACTGAAGGAATCAAAGGTTTGAGAAGATCGGAGAAGGAATCATCGAGGTCATGCCTCGAAAATTCGAACAACAATGGCTTACTGGTGAAGATAGGTGAGTACCAACTATCCATGGCCTAGGAAGCCATGGATTCCGGTAAGGTTATGGTCGGAGAGGATGAGAGAGGCTAGGGTTCCAGGGAACCTTCGAGAGAGTTGAGAGAGGGAGAGTATTCAAAGGCGGCGGACAAAATGAAATGAGGGGATTAGGTTAGGGTAGGGGAATTAAAAAAAGGTATGGGCTAATCGTGGCCGTTGATCCAAATGATCAACGACCTGGATTAAAAGATTGTCCGGGCGGGTTAATTGGTTGGGTCGGGGTCGGGTTAAATTAGAATCGGGCCGGTCCAATTGGGTGTTAAGATTGGGTTAATTAGGGGGTCAATTTTGGCTTTAATTGAAATGTAAATGGGGCTGCAATTGAGACAAATTTGGGCTAAATATTAAATAGCCAGCTTTTCCTTTTATTTTATAAAAATAGTAAAAATGATTTTGAAATTAAATTAAAAAGTACTGAATTAGAAAATAATGTATAAATATTAATTTAAAAATACTGGAACCAATCTTATAATTATAAAATACTATTAAATCTTAAAGTAAGCTAAAATTGCAATTATATGTAATTTGGTCTTTTAAATACCAAAAAAATTTATAAAAATGTACAAAAATTACCTTAACTATATTTTGGTATAAATATAGGAATAAAATAAATTATTCACCAAAATTGATAATTTTGGGAATAGTTATTGGTTTTTATAATACTAAAATGGACAATAATTTGATTTTAATTTTTTTTTAAAATTAGGAAAAAATGCCAAAACACTTAGCTATGCTTATATTTGCATATATATGCTATTTTGAGAGTATTTTGTATATGAAAATTATATAGAGAAAAATTGGGTATCAACAGCTGCCCCTCTTTACCCGGGAAGGATGAAAGAGTTGTCGGGTATTTTGACCAAATGAAATGATTTGAAGAATTTCAGCCGAGATATGGTTCCTGAGATACCTACATATCCCTAGTATTATAGGAATCAGGCCATATATAGTTCGGGATCCGTCGGCGGAACATGCCGATGGAGATTTTTCCAAGAACGGGCGCGATGGATGGTCAAAATCTAGTAGGCTGCAGGAATCGGAGCAGGATCGCTCCTACTGAGACGGCCGTTGCTAGCCGGTTTACCTACAAAAAACAATACAAGCGTATATGTTGTGCATAAATTTAAACATGATGCAAGTTCCCGTTGGACCATGAATGCTGTCTTTGGATGATGACGTCCTGGGCCATGAAGCATATGATAAAGGATTCACAGGCTATGAAATGATGTTCTCGGGCTATGAGAATGATGCCTCCGAACCATGTTGTCTTTGAATAATGATATGCAAGAGATAAAATAGTCTTCAGGCAATGGCATGGCGTTCTCGGGCTATGAAGATGGTACCTCCAAACAATGACGCCCTTGGATAATTTGGCAATCTTTCAGCCCATGAAATGTAGAAGGTGGCGATCTTTCAGCCTATGAAATGTAGAAGGTGGCAATCTTTCATCCAATGCAAGATTTAAACAAAGTGGCGATATTTCAGCCGATGTAAAGCGTAAATATAAATGGCGATCTTTCAGCTGATGCATGATTTAAATGAAATCGCGATATTTCAGTAGATGCAAATGTAAATGAAGGTGACAATCTTTCAGCCAATGCAAGATTTAACTGAAGTGGCGATATTTCAGCCAATGCAGGATTTAAATAAATGTGCCATATTTCAGCCAATGCAGGATTTAAATAAAGGTGGCGATATTTTAGCCAATGCAGGGTTTAAATAAAGGTGGTGATATTTTAGCCAATACAGGATTTAAATAAAGGTGGCGATATTTCAGCCAATGCAGGATTTAAATAAATGTGGCGATATTTCAGCCAATGCACAATTTAAATAAAGGTGGCGATATTTCAGCCATGCAGGATGGAGACAGAGCTTAGTCTCGGAAGGTAGAATGGTAGCCTTATGCAATGGAGAGAAATGTAGGATGGAGGTAGAGCTTAACCTCTGAAGGCAGAATGGTAGCCTTATGCAATGCAGAAATATGCAGGATGGAGGTAGAGCTTAACCTTAAAAGGCAGAAAGGTAGCCTTATGCAATGTAGAGAAATGCAGATGGAGGTAGAGCTTAACCTCGAAAGGCAGAATGGTAGCCTTATGTAATGTAGAAAATATAGATGGAGGCAGAGCTTAACCTCAGAAAGTAGAATGGTAGCCTTATGCAATGTAGAAAAATGCAGGCGGAGGTAGAGCTTAACCTCGGAAGGCAGAATCGTAGCCTTATGCAATGTAAAAAATGCAGACAGAGGTAGAGCTTAACCTCGGAAGGCAGAATAGCAGCCTTATGTAATGCAGAAAATGTAGATGGAGGTAGAGCTTAACCTTGGAAGGCAGAATAGTAGCCTTATGCAATGTAGAAAGTAAAAGACGAATGGTAGAAAAATCTCTTAGCTGATAGCTGGTTGCGATATTGTGGCTGCTGGGGATATCATGTACGGATAGAAATTGTGAGTAGGTGTGATGGTTCCAAAGGTTGCATCCCTGAAAAGTATGAGTGTATAAATATACTTTATGATTTGCGACTTGGGTGCCTGCATCTAAAGAAAAATTGCAAGTTTCGTAGAGGGGGAAGCTTAGTTCGTATTCCCCGTGGAATTCACTTGTCCTGCTTGGCTCTGTTTTCAGTGATGCTGTGTATCATTGGGGTAGCGTCGCTATACAAAGAAATTTGATAATAGCTATGCATGATTTAGTAAAGTATAACATAAATGTGTAATTGAGAATTAATTTTTCTTTAGATGAACCGATGACTGCGACGTGGTTCAAGACATTGCAACCTTTCTCACTCCGGAATTTTGAGGGTCCTCCTCAAAATTATACGCCAGTTTACTGGGTTGCTGCTTCTGACGGTTGCTTGCGATGATCAGCTTAAGTCAACTTTGGAATTTTAAGGGTCCTCCTCAAAATTTTGCCCCAGTTTCCAATATTGGGGAAATGAAAATTTTATTGAAATGTGACCGAACCCGTAAGGCTGCCTATGTATCCCCCCTTAAACGGGAATCAAGTCAGACGTAGTTCAAATTGCATCATATAGGAAAACATAGGATTACACATAGTAACGTTTGACTGCATCAGGGTTGATCGACTTCAGCCAAACTTCTCCGTCCATTTCTGCAAGTATGAGGGATCCTCTTGTTTGAACCTGGTGAACCATGTACGGCAGTTGGGAAAGAATTTCCCTTTGGCTTCATCTTGATGTGGAAAGATTTTCTTCAATAACAGCTGTCCTGGCGTGAATTGTCTTAGCTTGACTCTTTTGTTGAAGGCTCTGTACATTCTGTTCTGATAAAGTTGACCATGACAAACTGCGTTCATTCTTTTTCCATCTATGAGGGCTAACTGCTCGTAGCAACTCTTTACCCATTCTGCGTCGTCGAGTTCTGCTTCCTGTTACGAGGGAATTTCTACCTCGGCGGAATGACTTCCTCGGTACCATAAACCAACATATAGGGAGTTAACCCGGTTGATGTGGGAACTGTGGTGCGGTACCCCAATAAAGCAAATGATAGCTTCTCGTGCCACTACTTATGTTTTTCTATCATTTTCCTTAGTATCTTCTTGATATTCTTATTGGCGGCTTCTACGGCTCTATTCATTTGAGGTATGTAAGCTGTAGAATTCTTGTGCTTGATCCTGAAGGTTTCACACATGGCCTTCATCAAGTAACTGGTTAGATTGGAACCATTATCAGTGATGATTGACTCCGGAATACCGAACCGACAAATAGTGCGATCGTGGACAAAGTCTGCCACAACTTTCTTAGTCACTGCCTTGTGAGAGGCTGCTTCAACCCATTTGGTGAAATAATAAATTGCCACTAGAATGAACCTGTGCCCGTTTGATGCGGCAAGCTCGATAGGTCCAATGATATCCATTCCCCAAGTGGCGAACGACCATGGCGAGCTTGTTGTAGTAAGCTCGTTTGGAGGCACCTTTATCATGTCTGCATGTATCTGACAGTGATGGCACTTTCAAACATATTGGGTGCAGTCCGTTTCCGTAGTCATCCAAAAATAACCTACCCGGAGTATCTTCTTGGCTAAGACAAAACTGTTCATATGTGGACCACAGGTCCCGGCATGGATTTCTTCTAATAGTTTAAATGCTTCCCCTGCGTCGACACACCTTAGTAATCCCAAATCAGGAGTTCTCCTGTACAGGATTCCTCGGTTGTGAAAGAAATTGTTAGATAATCTATGGAGTTTGCGCTTCTGAGTGGGATTTGCAAGCTCTGGATATCCTCCTTTGGTTAAATATTCCTTGATGTTGTGGAACCAAGGCTTTCCATCTGCTTCCTCCTCGACATGAGCACAGTTAGTTGGCTGATCATGAATTTTTACCGGAATAGGATCTATGAAATTCTTATCTGGTTGTTGAATCATAGATGATAGGGTAGCCAAGGCAACGACAAACTCATTCTGGACTCTGGGGACATGCTGGAACTCTGTCTTTGTGAACTTCTTCCTCAACTCCTATACATGATGCAAATACGGGAGTATCTTGAAATTCTTAGCTTCCTATTCTTTTCAGACCTGATGTATGAGCAGATCTGAATCCCCGATTACTAGCAACTCTTGGATATTCATGTCAATGGTCATCTTGAGCCCTAAGATGCAAGCTTTGTACTCGGCCATATTGTTGGTGCATGGGAACCTATGCTTGGCGGATACCAGATAATATTGGCCGGTTTCTGATACTAGGACTTTCCCTATGCCAACTCCTTTGAAATTTGCTGCTCCATCGAAAAACATCCTCCAACCATCATAGGATTCTGCAATGTCTTCTTCTATGAAGGATACCTCTTCATCAGGAAAATACGTCTTCAAAGGCTTGTATTCTCCATCCACAGGGTTTTCAGCGAGGTGATCTGCCAATACTTGTCCCTTGATTGCTTTCTGAATCACATAGACAATGTCAAATTCACTTAACAGGATCTGCCACTTGGCCAGCTTGCCAGTGCGCATGGATTTTTGAAAGATATACTTCAGTAAATCTATTCTTGATATGAGATATGTGGTATAGGCACAGAAGTAGTGCCTCAACTTCTGAGCTACCCAAGTCAGAGCATAACAAGTGCATTCTAACAGAGAATATCGGGGCTCGTATGGGGTGAACTTCTTGCTGAGATAGTAGATGGCCTGCTCCTTTTTCCCTGCTTCATCATGCTGCCCCAGAACACAACCGACTGCTCCATCCAGTACTGCAAGGTAGAGTAATAGAGGTCTTCCTGGCTCAGACGGGACAAAAAATGGTGGTGTTGACAACTATTTCTTGATTCTGTTGAAGGCATTCTGACAGGCATCGGTCCATTTAGCGGCGGCGTCCTTCTTTAACTTCTTAAAGATTGGCTCACAAATGACAGTGGACTGAGCTATGAATCGGCCTATGTAGTTAAGTTTCCCCAAGAAACTCATAACCTCTTTCTTGTTCTTTAGTGGTGGCAATTCCTGGATGGCTTTGATCTTTGATGGATCCAATTCTATTCCTCGGTGACTCACAATGAATCCAAGTAGTTTTCCGGCAGGAACCCCGAATACACATTTAGCGGGATTCAGTTTCAGGTTGTACCTTCTCAGTCTGTTGAAGAACTTCCTCAAATCTTCTACGTGGTTAGTGGCTTTCTTGGACTTGATGATAACATCATCTACATACACTTCGATCTCTTTGTGTATCATGTCATGGAAAATAGTAGTCATGGCCCTCATATAGGTGGCCCCAGCATTCTTTAACCCAAACGACATCATTTTGTAACAATACATCCCCCACGACGTAATGAAGGCTGTTTTCTCAGCATCTTCTTCGTCCATCCAGATCTGATGATACCCAGCAAAACAATCCACAAATAATTGCAGCTCATGCTTGGCATAGTTGTCAATTAGAATATGTATGTTTGGCAAGGGGAAATAGTCTTTTAGACTGGCCCGGTTGAGATCCCGGTAGTCGATGCAAATTCTGACCTTCCCATGCTTCTTCGGTACTGGCACAATATTGGCTAGCCATGTTGGATACTATACTACCCTGAGGACCTTAGATTTGACCTACTTAGTGACTTATTCCTTGATTTTCAAACTCATGTCTGGCTTGAACTTTCTGAGCTTCTGTTTCACTAGCGGACAGGCCGGATCGGTTGGCAGTTTGTGAGCCACGATAGATGTACTGAGATCGGTCATATCATCATATGACCAGGCGAATATGTCCTCATACTCCTTCAAGAATTCCGTGTACTCCTTCTTTTCTGATGGTGACAAATGAACACTGATGCGCGTTTCTTTGACATTTTCTGCATCTCCCAAGTTAACAACCTCAGTCTTGTCCAAGTTAGACTTTGGTCTATTCTCAAAATCCTCAACCTCTTTAACAACCTCTTCTGGTATATCATCTTCTTCCGAGTCTATATCCGTTTGTCGCATTCTCTCATTGCATGTCATAGTCGTTGGTTCATCAAGATAAGTAATAGTAATGTTGTTTAAGTAAAGTAATGAGAGAAAATAATAAGAGAGAGATTTGTAAGAAAATTGAAATACTTTAATAAATTCCATAAGTGTTTTGAACATTGGAGCTCTTTCTTGTGAAAAATAAAAATGCGAAAGGAAAATAAAGTAGTAAAAATAATGTGTGGTGCTTTGTTCAGCCTTGCTACCTCGAGGCACACCGGGATCTGGTAGTTCTGACAGTCCAGTTGTTGAGGCATGCTCCTTTTCTTACAGCCTGTATAGAAGGGCCTTCCTCCCCCTCCTCCTCAAAAATGACATAACAGTCCATATCATCCTGTTCTAAGAACAAATTCCTCATTGCTGCTAATGCTTCCTCTTCTTCTGACCCATAGATGACTTCAGCTGGTTGAAAAGTCTGTTTCAGACGGGGTATCGACTGCTCCAATGGATAGTAAGGGCCGCGCCAGGGTGGCGACCAGTCCTTGAATTCTTCCCAGGTATACTCGTACCCCAATCTGAAGGTGGTGCCATGCTTCTTGAGCTTGATAGGCTTAGCGATTCCTTGGAGATTCTTGCTAAGTCCTTTGCCAGGTTCATACCCGCTCTAATTCAGTATGCTTTCGATTTTGTTATCCCATCATTTGTCCTTGTCCATGGCATTGACTCGCTCAATGTGGTGGTAGGTTTCTCTGCCTATCTTTCTTCTTCCTCCAATTTCTAGGATGGTCTGGCGACTATATATGGGATTGCTACCATCGACATGAATAATCACCTCTTGGTGATTCCACTCAAACTTTACCACCTGATGTAGGGTTAATGCCACAGCTCCAGCAGCATGGATCCAGGGCCGTCCCAATAGCAAGTTGTAAGATATTAGGACGTCTATTACATGAAAGTCAACATCAAACCAAGTAGGTCCCATTTGCATACACAAACTGATGTCCCCAATAGTGGATATTTGGGAGCCATCGAAAGATTTGACACTGATGGCTCCATCCTTGATCTCATGCAGGATCTTTCCCAATGTTCTGAGAGTCACCAACGAACAAATATTGTGGCTGGACCCTCCGTCAATCAGAATCCTGGCGATGAAATAATCCTCGTATTGCACAGTGACGTGCAATGCCTTGTTGTGGCTTAAACCTTTCGATGGCAGCTCATCTTCGTGGAAAGTGATTTTGTGACTATCCAATACCTGCCCTACCATATTTGTCATTTCTCCTACCATGATGTTGCGTGGTACATATGCCTCACTCAGTACTTTTAACAAGGTATTCTTATGTGCATCGGAGCTTTGCAGCAGAGCTAGGATGGAGATCTGTACCGGTGTTTTATTCAATTGATCAATGACTGAGTATTCCTTTGCTTGTATCTTCCTCTAGAAATCATCAGGCCCAGTTTTAGTCATCCATCCATAGGCTTGCTTACTTGATTCAGCCAAATATTCCGGAGTATAAATCCTGCCGGTTCTTGTCATGCCCTATGCTGCAACTGCTTCTCCAATTTTAGCTTTCCCTTTTCTCCTCACCTCAGCTGTATAATCCCAAGGGATGGCCTTCGTATAGAATGGTGCTATGACTAACATTGCTGCCGAAATGGGTACCCTTGCTTTGGAAGGTAACACAATAACTTCAAATGGCATAGGTGGCTTTGGGGACCTAAAATTGACCTCAATCGGCCTTGGCATTTTTGTAGAAGATGGTGTTTCAAGATCAAGTGGTATGGACATGTTCACTTCAGCATCTCAAGAAGGCTGGATTTGGACTACAATCAGATTAAGTGTGACTGTTGGTTTCTTTGGCTCATCACCTTCAACGATCAATCTGATCGATCCTTTGGGGTCCCAATCATCTTCTATCTCAATCATGTGAACACCTCCACCCTTGTGGTATGGTAGAGGGTTGTTACAGACATTCGGAGCAGGCTCCTTTGCCACGATGATATTGTTGTCAATCAAAGCTTGGATCTTATCCTTTAGAGAGCAACATTCATCAATGGTATATCCCTTCATGCCGGAATGGTATGCACAAGTTTTGTTTGGGTTGACCCATTGGGAAGGATTTTTTGGGGTTATGGTAGGGATAGGGGTGACGTAACCAGCAACTTTAAGCCTTTCATACAGCTGGTCGATTGGTTCGACAATGGTGGTGTATTGTTTAGGAGGTCTGCTATCAAAGTTTGGTCGGGGTCTAGGGAAATTTTGGCGAGAGGGAGGTGATTGATAGTAGGCTTGTTGGGTGTTGTAGGATTGGTAGACGTATACGGGTTGGGAGTATTTGGGTAAAGTAGGCTGATATGCGGGAGGTGGAGATGATTGGTAAGTAGGTGGTGGAACTTGGTAAGAAGGCAAAGGTGTTTGGTAATTTGAGGTAGGTTGATATGTAAGAGGGGAGGGGGTGTATTAGGTAGGTTTGGTATTTTATTGGAGGTTTTGTTCTCTGTGCAACCATCACGACTCTCACATCCCTTTTCTTAGACGTGTCACATAGAGCCTTGTTGGTAGCCTGTAGTGCTTAAAAGTTAGTGACCATACCACTTTTAATACCTACCTCAATCCTCTCTCCTAGCTTGATGATGTCGGAAAATTTCTGGCCTTCGATCAGCATCAACCTTTCGTGGTACTGTGGGTCTTGAGCCCAAACAAAAAACCTATTCATTTGCTCATCTTCTAAAGTCAGCCTGACCTTGGTAGCTTCTGATCTCCAACGAGCAGCATACTCGCATAATGTTTCCGTAGGTTTCTTCTTTAAGTTCTGGATGTAGAACACATCTGGCGCATTTTTCGTGTTGAATCTAAACCTATCCATGAAATCAGATGCCATACTTACCTAGCTTGGCCACTTCTTCGGGTCTTGCCTAATGTACCAAGATAGAGTATCCCCTTTCAGACTTCTCATAAAGAACTTCATGCGAATCTTTTCATCTTTTCCTACTCCGACCAGCTTGTCGCAGTATTTCCTCAAATGAACTCTAGGATCCCCGATGCCATCAAACATTTAGAACATAGGAGGTTTGTACACCTCGGGCAGTTCGACATTTGGTTGAATTCAAAGGTCTTCGTATTTCAGTCCCTCGATCCCCTTGCTTCCTTCAACATCCTTAACTCGGCTAGTCAGTTTCTTGAGTTCTACGACCAGATTCCTGATAAGTGAGTCTTTGTCATCAGACTCAGGTGTGCTCGAGGCAGGCTGAATGGGGTGTGGTATGGTTTCCACATAGATGGGGGTGTTGTGGTGATGATCATTTGTGGAGTTTAGTGGTTCAGGGATGAGCAGTGGGGTGTTGCTTGAAGTGTGGCATGTGTTGCAACGGTGATGAGGAGTGGGTTGGTTTGTGGTTTCGGGATGTTTTGTGGTGGTGTGGGATTTTGAGTGTTGGGGAAGTTGACATCTGGGGTAGTGAGGGAAAATGACAAGCTTGCCAGGTTCTGAACTTGGTCCAGTCCTTCCTGAAATTTCAATAACTTCTGTTCGATCTGGGAGGCACCTTCCTTGGAAACCTGAATACCCTGAAGAGCCTCTACCCTTTCAACTGAGTTCTCCTTTCTGATGTTGCTCAAATCTTCCATTTTTCCCTTGTTCTTGTTTCTGATAGGACTCGGAGGAGGAGGGAGGTAGAGGGCTCTTAGATCTTGTGGAGTAAGAGGATGATGTTAGAGTGCACGAACTAACCTTTGGGGAAGGGGAATAAAACAAAAGGTAAAAAAGGTAACAAGTTAGTGAGTATCGTGAGAAGAAAACGTTGCAATATTTAAACACATAGTGCAAGAATATAAATCATGTCCTAGTTTGGGAGCCTCTTTGTGCCCGATATAGGCCTAGCGACAAGTTGATTTGGAGAACTTATAATGCTAAATGCCTCATTTTATTGATAAGAATAAGACGAATCCCAAAATGACACTAAAATAGCAGAAAATAAAATGTCACTAATGGCCATTCACCCTATTACATTTAAATCAAAGAAAACACTCCTAACTACTTAGTCCCAGAAGGACCTTCCCCAGACTCGGCATCTTTAGCTCCATTGAACAACTTCACCAGCTCACGTAGTCCCAACAGAAAGTAGGCTCTAGCCAAGTGTCCTCTTTCGTTTCCCTTAGCATTCTGGTAGTTTTCAATCCTCTAGATGAACTTCCTTTCTAGCTCCACTAAACCCCGCTCCAAATACCCCAGTCGCTTGTTGGCGTTGACAGCAATATCTTTCCATTCTTCAATATGCTTTTGATGGGTTTCTTGAATTTTCTGGTGCTCACTTTCCCATTCCCGAATCCTCTTGCACAATTGGTTGTACTTAACCTATACTTTAGCCTTTTCGTTGATGACCATGTGACCTCGAACAAGCCCGGGTTGCCCTAACCCACTATGATCGTCCTCCAACCAACTTGGATAGTATGGAGTATAACCAGCATAGTACCTGTCTGGTTCTATGGAATTCCTTCCCAGGATGATTTTGTAGTGCCACATATGCTGAGCTTGACACTTGTATGGACTATCGTCATCTTGAAAGTTAGCCTTGAAGTGACTCATTTTGTCAACCCTTGGTATAACCTACTTTCTTCCTGCATGACTCAGGACATAAGGATAAGTTCCTCTTAGAACAATGAGTACAAGAAATGGTGCATCCTGAGATCGGACAATGAACTCTTCAGTAGGGAACCATTCGAACATCCATTGCACTTGGTCCTCTCTCAGACTTTCGAACAACTTTAACCACCCTTTAGCATCTTCTTGTTGGGCAAACATGTTAGGCATATAGTTCATTCGCCTGGGTTGATGGAAGGCGATATGATCGTCCCAGTCTCTGCGCAAAATCTCTTGCCGATATTCACCCCTTTGGAGGTTCTCCATGAGCCAGAGTTGGAGCAATAAGTTACAACCCTCAAAGTGTTTGGCCCCTTGTTGATAATTTTCCAGGGCTCGATATATCTCCGTAACGATCATAGGTACTATGCTAAAAGGCTGCCCGCCAATTCCTTCCATTAAAGTCTTGGTGACCATGACTAGTATGGTATGGATCCTAGCCTTCTTCATAGGAAATACTATCATCCCCAAAAAGAATAACATAAAGCCAAAGACTCTTCTGTGGATATACCCTAATGATGTGAGGGCGAATTCATCTGGGTAAGTGCGGTAAGACTTGCTATGGCCGTATCTTTCGTACAGATAGTTGAAAGGAATGTAGGAATCCTTCAAGCAGGTCAGGTTTGTGTTGTTCTTTAGTCCTATCATTTTGAGAAAACCCCTACCCTTGCGATTTTCTGGCATAAGCAAACCCGGCGTTTCCTAGGGGATACCAGCTAGCCCTCCTATTTCCTCCAGCAAAGGTGTCATTTCAAGGTCCCCAAAGCAAAACATAGACCTATCGCCATCCCAGAATAGAGTTGCAGCCTCTATGATTTTGTTGTCGGGTTGGATTTCCAGAAGAGAAGGTAAACTTCCCAAATATTTGCGGACGAGAGTCTGATAACTGGAGTGAAGGTCTTGCCACCAGTTTAGCAACCTTGGGTGGATGTTGGTTACCATGCCGAATCTGGGGACTTCGTGCCTCATTTTTTGCTAAACAAAGTGTTAGTCCCTTACCCTCGCCAGACTCGACTATTTAAATATCATTTGTTGGGATAAGCAACATTTAGTTCTCCAAATAAATGCACAGACGTGGTAATGTCCGTTTGGATTCTCAGGAAACCCAGTGGACTTTGGACAAGGCTATCTTAAAGAGCCATTATGCGGACAACATAACCGACTCGACTAGGTTTGACAGTGGTGCATGCACAATTGAATAGAGTAAGGTTTCTATGGGGTGCTATACCGGTAACCTTGAGCGGAGAACTCAAGAGGGAAAGGCACGGAACCGTCGACTGCACAGTTGATCGACTTGTTTTACTGCAAATATGCCTTTGCCAAATTTAGGGGGTGATAATATCGGAAGGGCGCAACCACTCATTATAAGCGTTACTATGGAATTTTGTTTGGCACGAGTAGAATATGATGTTGAATATGCAATTACAAGAATGAAACAAGTTGTCACGTATTTGCACGTTCATGAGTACAATAATTGCTTATAATTACAACAGTATTGAAGGAAAGAGGTAAAACAAAGCATTAAAAAATAATAAAGAGCCAAGTCAGTTTCGTAGTAGAAAAGAGATAAAGGCATTAAATAAAGGTAATAAAGAGGCAGTAAAGTCACAAGTAACATGAAATGGTAAAAGCCTAAAGAAAATCCCTAGCAGAGTCGCCATGTTGTCGATGCCCCCTTTTTCTAAGGAAAAATTGAGTTTTTGACATTTAGGCGGACAACTCTTTTCCTTTTGGGAATTGGATTTGAGATTTAGAGTCTCCACCTAATGATTAAGTGCATTAGGATACTAAAAAAAATTAAAAGTGAAGAAGAACCAGAGAATGGGTAAGGGCTAGAAATTATCTCGGAGGGAAGGTGTTAGGCGCCCCCCAAGATCTACTAGTGTGGTTCTCGGCCATGCTACAATTGTGACTTTAAATGCAACAACAAGTAAACAAGCAAACACGTAACAACTGAAAAATAAAAGTTAGAGGCATGCTGAAAATTTGGGAGTAGGTGATTTCATGATTACTTAAAAGAAAGGATATACTAATGCAGAAAAATTAGGGTCAAATAATTGGTGCAAATAATCAAATAAGGAATAAAATGATGCGGATATTTGAAAAAGAAACAATACTAGAAATTAAATAACTAAAGGAGATTTTAAATGATTAAAGTAAAAGATGAGGTTTAAAAGAACTGAAACTGATAGTTTTTTTAAAAATTCTGAAAAAAGAGAAGTAAACACATAAAGAAGGAGGGGGTCTTAGGTTTATAAATAACATGGATCACCCCATGCAACACTCGGTAATCATTTATACACGTGGTGTTATCGCGTGATCATCTGATGTACTTTCAAGGTTTTGCACCTCTCAAGTACAAAGAAGGGAGAAAAACAAAAGCACCCCGCTAAAGTTTTTCACAAAACTAGCGAAAGCGTTCCTCAAACTCACGTTAGAAAAATGTAAGATGAAAAGAAACCTCACCCACATGTTCTTCAATCCCGCAAAATCACAAAAATTGTTGAATAAAGGAAGAACAAAGAAATAAAAAGTAAATCACATTTTTGAAGCGATAGCTTAGAAAAACTAATCACCAATATTTATTTTCACATATTAAGCCCTTTAAATAGGCCTTACAATGAGTAAAATTGATAAGGTTGAGGAAAACTAATCCTAATTAAACTAGAATAAGAATAAGGCTAAGAAAGCCTATCCTAACTAAAATAGGAAAAAGTATTCTAGTAGGAATGAGATACCAACTAACAATCTTAGTTTGACTATAACTACAAATATAACCTACTAAAACAAAAATTAAATTACTAGAAAATAAGAAATAAGCTTCTTGAATTTCTTGGATTTTTAGCATTCTTGATCTTGCATCAAGTCCTCTTGGGTTGCAAGGGAATTCTCTTCTAGTAAATAATTTTCTTTCGAGTGCAGATGTGATGAATATCGCTCAGTTCTTCTAGCACTAGTTTGATACAATGCCTCACCAGTTGTGTATCTTCTACCTATTCCTGACTTGTTGCACAGCAGATTTAAATAAGCTATTATGCTTGTTTGTAGTAGAATAAGGAGAGTATTTTGGTTCGATCAAAGTATATTTAGACTAGGGTTTACAAGGGAGTATTCATACTATAATGGACGGTAGAGGCTTGTCAACCCAAGGGTTTTGATTATTGGAAAGAATCATTCTTTCCAACAATAAAGAGTGAGCCGTTAGCTCCACTTGATCTTCTTTCCTTTGGCAGAGGATTGCAATGCGAGATATTCCTTGATTGTTGGATCTTACAAAAACGCTAGCTTCCCAGATCTTCTTCCATCTTTTATTCTTCCGTGATTCTGCCTTGATTATTCCAGCTCTGCTAATCCCTGATCTTCTGCCTTGATTATTCTAGTTTCGTTAATCATGCTGCTGCTGATTTGAGGAAGATTTGATTTCCCAGATTTACGAATCTAATCCTGATTTTCTGATGAATATTTATTTCTTTCCTTGCAAATCCTTGGGAGTGAATTCTTCCCATGTTTGTTATGAACTATCTCGCCAGTTCTTCTTTACTTATTTGAGTTCCTACACATGTATATTAATTACATTATTAAAGCATGATCTAACAAAAATTGCCCTAGTTTGTACTCTTGGGACATGAACTTTTTTTTCTTTTTCTTTTTCTTTTTCCTTTTTTTTCATTTTTTTGGACTCTTGACTCTAAACTTGGTTCTAAAAGAGGGTGGTCAAAGAAAATAACACAGGCTCAGAGGGGTGACAAAAGGGTATAACGTGTTTGGGTAGCAGAAAAAAAGCCTCCCAGCCTCGAGAACGCCAATTATAGTATCTTTTCGCGATCACAACATTGACGAATATGTCTGTCTTCTTGGTGTGTCGTGGTCAAAAGATACTTTCCATCCTCTAATGTCAAACTTTCCAACAGACTTCAATTGATTAAACATCCTCAAGCCCGATCTTCACAATGAATTGAAAGTGAATTTTACTCAACCTTAATTCCAAAGTATTTCAACTTTTTATTCATCCTCACAAATGTTTTTTTTTTCAATTATCCAATTCCAGATTAAATCAGTTTCTAAGATCTGGCCAAAATTTCCACATGCATGTCATGTCACTAGAACTAGCGAGAAAAGAACTAGGAATAGAATGACACGAAAGGACGAACTGTATTTTATTGAATAAGGATGGAAGGGTTTGACAACTAAACAAGCAACCTAAAATCCGAGTTACAAACCTAAAATAAACTGGATAATGAAAATAGCAACAAAAATAGGCAGACATGACTCATACAAAGAGAATAGAACGATAGAAGGGTTTGACACAACAAAACAAATAAATCTAGATCACAACCTTGAAATAACCTAGATAGCAGAAGAAATATCAAAATAAGCTACCAAGATTCCTTCCTAGTAAGGAAAGAATGACTTTTCAATTTCTAAGCTTGACATTTAGCCACAAATTTCCTCATCAGAATCACCGCAGTCTTCTCCAATTTTAGTCGTCAAGTTCCCGAGAGGATTCTCATACTCCATGTCCATCACACTTTTCAAATTTGGGATTCTTGAAACTAGAACAGCAAATGGACATCGAGGAACATATATAGATTCTTGAAGGCCATACTTTTCTGAACTGACAACCCTTGCATGTTTTTCAACCGTCGTTTTAAGCTTTTCACTCTTTGGGTCATTTCCTCCTGTGCCATCTTTTGGGCAATCTTCTCAATCTTTGCAGGAAAATTAAATAGGCACGAGTGGTACTCAGGAGAGTAGTACTGCTCTTGTTGGGTAGCAAATTGTGACTCACGACAAGGCTGTCCTTGGCTATTGGTCCATGCTTGACAAAATTTGGCCATTTGCTCTTTCAGTATTCTATTTTCCTCAAAACAATAGACCCTTGTCAAACCCTCTGACCCTGAGTCTCTTAAGAACTTGTAACAGTTTTGATGTCAGTTATCATTTTTCCTTGGATCTTGTGTTGTCCGCTTACCACAAACCGACCACCTCATCTTTCTTCACAATTCAAAACAAAAACATATTAGAATGGACTTAGTGAGTCCTCATTATTATCAATATTTTTTTCACCTTTTTTCATTTTTTCATTTTTCCTCATTTTCCTTTTTAATGGTTTATCGAACCTGGTGTGGGTTGCCTACGTATCGTGTGGGAACATGAATCAGATCTTGCGTAGTTCGAGAAGATTAGGAATAAAATAAATAAACTAACTAACTTTTTTTTTTTGATTTGGATTTTTTTTTAATTTCCGAAGAAAGACTTATAAAGGAGAAAAAAAATATTTTTTTTTAAATTTCAAAAGAAAAACTTCAAAAGAAGAAAGAAAATATTTTTTTAATTTTTGGACTTTTATTTTGAATTCATGAAAGAAATACTTCTAAAGAAAAAAGATTTTTTTTTTGAATTTTGAATTTTCTTTTCAATTTTCGAAAGAAGAATGAAAATATTTTTGGATTTTTTGATTTTTTTTTTCAAAATTTTGAAAGAAAAAACTTCTGAAAAAGAAAGAAAAATATTTTTTTTTTATTTTTGAAAGACATACTTATAAAGAAAAGAGAAAATATTTTTTAATCTTGAATTTTCTTTTGAATTTTTGAAAGAAAAATGAAAATATTTTTTTTAGATTTGAGAAAAATTAGAAGAAAATGTATTTGTATTTTTTAAAACTTTAGGGTCTAAAAGAAAGTCTATCTAAAGAAGGAAGTAAAGGAAAAATATTTTTAGATTTTTTTAAAAATGTTGGGTCGGAACTGATGAGGTTTGCCTGCGTATCTAACATCCGATGAGAATCGGACCCGCGTAAATCGCCCAGATTTGACGAAGATAAAAACCAACTATTTTTCAAACATAAAATTTTTGTCAGAATTTTGGCAGAGTTTCAATATATTTTGGACACTGATTTTTTCAAAACAAGTAATTATCTCTCTGAGCTCTCACACTGCTATTTTTCATTTCCCAATTTTCTTCTATTATCCACAAGCCGGTCAACATGCAAATCCGAAGCAAATAAATGCACAAGTAGCAAGTAGGATAAATCAGGATGGTCTTTTCATTTTAGGTACACCTGTCCTAGACAAACCCAACCCTTGTGTTGAGTCTCTTAAATCAAATGCACGTGATGCAAAAAAGCGTTCCTACTAGGGATCCGACATGAGGATTTGTTATACTAGGTTTAAAACCTGGGTTTATTCTTCTAGACCTGGCTTACCCGAGCGGACAACTCGAGCCAAGAGGGGCAGCGTATCGGGAATACAGAAGCTTCACCGGCTTTACAACTTGTCCGAACCTCGTTCTAAAATGAGATAAGACTCTAGACAGAAGTGAAGTCACACGAAGGGCACCTTTCTACATAATTTAGAAGACTCACAGACAGGAAGGGATTCGTAGCAGTTTATATACAGTTCACAGAATATCAAAGCGGTAAAAGCATTTAGTACATTAGGTTTAAACATGTAGGAAAAATAGATATTAAATAAAGCCAATCATAACAGCTATTCTAAGCTCGAATACTTAAACCCTAAACTGAAGTTCTGGGTTAGGATCCCCAGCAGAGTCGCCAGAGCTGTCACACCTCCTTTTTTACATACCACCCCGAAAGATAGTATAAAGGGAGTTTTTCCAATTTAAGTGACATTATTCGAAATTGGATTATTTATGTAATGACTTGACCAGTCTTTTTGAGTTCCAGCGCTCCGTTAAGCAGTCTAAGGCCATGAACAACTTTATTTCAGGTATTATGACTTGTACGCGTGGTCGGAATTGAATTTCGGGAAGTCGAGAGTTGATTTGGAAAGAGAATTCTTATTTCGAAAGCTTAAAGTTGAAAGAATGAACTAGGATTGAATTTTGAGTAAACGACCTCGGAGTCGGGATCTGAAGGTTCTAGCAAGTTCGTATGATGATTTCGGACTTGGGCGTATGCCCGAATTGGGTTTTGGATAACCCAGGAGCGTTTTGGCGCCTATTGTGGAAGTTAGCATTTTTGAAGAAATTTCTTAAGTTTGGGTTGAAGTGCATTTCAGTGTTATCGATATCCATTTGGGATTTCGAGTTTTGGAATAGCTCCATATGGTAATTCTGGAGTTGGGAGCGTGATCGGAAGTGAAGAGGTCCGTAGGTCATTTTGGAGCCATTTGGCTAAAGATAGAAATTTGAAGGTTTTTTAGAAGTTTGACCGAAATTTTAACATTTTGATATCGGGGTCAGATTCCGATTTTGAAAGTTGGAGTAAGTCCGTAATGTCGAATATGACTTGTGTGCAAAATTTGAAGTCAATCGGACGTGATTTGATAGGTTTAAACATCGAAAGTAGAAGTTTGAAATTCTAAAGTTCATAAAGCTTAGACTGGAGGTTGATTCGTGATTTTAGCATTGTTTGATATTATTTGAGGCCTTTAACAAGTCCATAATATGTTTTGGGACTGGTCGTTATAATTGGTTCGGGTCCCGGGGGCATTAGGTGTGTTTCGGGTTGTATCTCGCTCTTATTTGATGTTTCAACATCGTTTCTTTGGACATAAAGGGTACCATATTAAGCAAATGAGCTCCAAATAAAGTTTTTATTATACCATTATATCCGTATCATAATTACGGAGTCATAGCAAAAAGAATCATCGAATATGGACATTGTATGAGGGAGTTATGCTCATTTCCGTGTCGGAAAGAATTGCTGGTTTCTGGTATGAAGATTTGTTCTTCGCGAACGCGAGAGAGGTTCCACGAACGTGAAAAAGGATTTTTGGGTTGACCGGTCCATGTGAAAAATTACCCTTTGCGAACGCAAAGGTCTCCCGCGAAGGCGATGAAGGAATATCGCCAGGACAGTGTTTTAAATCGAGAATTTTAGTATTTTGGGCATATCTTGAGTTCTAGAGCTCCATTTGAGGTGATTTTCATGGTGTTGTTCTCGTATCAACAAGGGGGTAAATATCTGGCCTTTATTTTGAGGGTCAATTCAAGGACAAAATTGGATGAATTTCTGGATATAGACCATATGAGTTATGGGTAATATTTATTTTCAATAATATTCAGAATTCGAGCACGTGGGCTCGAGAGGCATTTTTATCGACTTTTCGAGCAGTGTTGGAAATTGATATAAATTGAATTTTTATGAGTGTTTGAGCATATATTAATGGGTTTACATAATTATTGTTTGGAGCATTGTGCATCAATTCGAGTCTTCGGAAGGGCGTGGAATGCCATTTTGGATCTTCGGAGCGAGGTGAGTCTCCTTTCTAATCTTGTAAGAGGGAATTGTCCCCATAGGTAAAATAATTGATTATCTGCTCCTATTTGCGAGGGCTACGTATGCACGAGGTGACGAGAGTCCGTGTGTAGCTACTATTATGCTATTATCCGGGTAGTTAGGACCCAAAAGCATTTTATACTTGGATTATTTATAAACCCATTGATAGCTTGAATTGCTTAAATCTAATTGAATTAGTAAGTGAATTTCTAAAAGGATTTAACTCCATTTCTTAAAATTTGTTAAAAGAGAATTGGCTTTTAATTGGGATTGGATAAATTCCTAATTGGCTATTTGAGCATGAGTTTTGATGTGTACCTGCGTCGCATGTATGATTCGCGAATAGGGTATGTGTTTATTTATGGAATGGGCCAAACGCCTCGGCAGATTAAATAGATGCATCTATGGTTCGGGCCATTCGACCCTCGGCAGTGCATAGTTTACATTTCTGTTGGAGCGGGCCGTCGACCTTGGCATGATTTGCGCATGATATATATTATTTTTCCTGAGAATTTTAAATGTGGATATTGCCTTTCATGGATTGATATAAATTGATAAGATAACAAAAAGTAAACTTGAAAATCCTCTATTATTTGTTAAAGGTGTTTACCTATTTTCCAGCCTTGCGAGTTAGAACTGTTATTAAAATCCATGATTTCCTCACACTTTTAGAATATCATTGTTAGACCTCTATCAAGTATTGAAGTCGACCATCTCGTCTCTACTTCTTCGAGATTAGGCGTGATACTCATTGAATACATGTTGTTTACGTACTCATACTATACTTCTGTGCATTTTTGTTGCACAGGTATATGTAACCCTAGTGGCCTTCTAGGTGTAGCAGCGCGGATAATTCTGGGACTAGGTGAGTTGCATTACTCGAGGCGACCCGCATCTAGTATAGTCCTTTTCAGTATATTGTATTTATTTCTTGTCCACTGTATTTTGGATGGATGTTGTATTTTATTTTCCTTATATGTAGATGCTCATGCACTTGTGACACCGGGTTCTGGGAGGATCTTGGATTAATCAGTATCAAGTCTTTTATCGACTTTATGTTCATTTGGTAAAATTGTTATTATCTAATATTTAACGTATAAAAACAATGATTTCTACAAATACTAAAACTGAAATTTAATTATGCATTCTTGGTTGGCTTGCCTGACAGCAGTGTCCGGCGCCACCACGACCCTTAGTGGATTTTGGGTCGTGACAGTTGGTATCAGAGCACTAGCATCCCCTAGGGTCACCTGAGTCATGAGCAAGTCTAGTAGAGTCTCGCGGATCAGTACGGAGACGTCTGTACTTATCCTTGGGAGGTTGCAGGACTGTTAGGAGTACTTCCCTTCTTGATTCCTTATCGTGCGATTTTATTCATGTGAGGGTTACGCCTTTGTCTCCTTCCTACTCAATCTTATGCGACGCGAAGCGCTTGTTATAAATCGAGAGTTGAACAATTTTAATAGCACTACGAATGTGGTGCGGGTGTTTCTCCCTGCGGGGTTATTTGAGCTATTGTCATCGCCTTGTGGAAGGATATTTCGTTGTTTCGGTTCAGCAGCGGTACTTTTGAGAGCTCTGAGGTTAGGCACAAGTTGCCATGATGCTTATGAACGACTATTGCGCAGTAGTGATATGATGGTAGGATGATTGCCTACGTGTCGGGGCAGTGAATGACTTGAAGGGAGGTTTACTCAGTGCATAATCAAGAGATTCAGTATTTTATTCCCGGGAGGGGAAAGACAATCGAACTAAGGATGATCAGATGTGGGCTGGTGGAAGTAATGAGACTTGGTATTTGCAAGCGTTGTAGAGTTTTCTTCTATGATGGGATGTCGTTGTCCTAATTGAACGTGCTAAGTTTGTCGGTGTTATGATCTTCTACAATTTGCCTTTGGGACAAGATATTGTGAGATAGAATTGGAGACACAACTATCAGATATCGCGGGATGCGGTAGTTCAGGATTGTATCAGTATTTCTAATGTTGACGGTTCGATAAAGATGACCTTCGGAAAGGTTTAAGTTAGCAACAAGTGTGGGTTCAGGTGCCACGAAGATAGATTTTGTTTAAGACAGCAAGTGAGCAGCAAAGTATGAGGAAAGACATATGGGAAGTATCAGGCGGTGGATATAGTTTCCGAAAAGCTGAGTATAAGAGGTCAAAGGCCGAGCAATCGATTAAGGGGATGTGTTCCGCGAAAGTGGGAGAGCAGTGGAGTCGCATATGTGCTTTGTAGTGGGATGACCACCTACCTTAAGGAGAGTTTTGAATGATTTGGGATTTTAGTGGCTGGCGATTGAAGCCTACGGAGTTAATTAGAAGTATGGGATATCATGCGGCAGGAGATTTGATATATCGAGATGGAGCTTTTTGAACGAAGAAGGATACAACGTAACTTTGAATTGGAAGAATAGTGCCACATATTTAATTGATGTTCACGAGGGGTGAATGGACTTGTGCAGCTGAAGAGTGAGCTCGGACTCAGGATGGGTTATTGATGTCGTAGTGATTGTATCCCTTGCAGCCACGTTGGAAGATGTTGGGGAGTGAATTCTAGAGGTGGGTTATTCCTATGAGCAGGTTAGCGGTCGCGTGGTTGGCGAGGCTTCTGCAAATAATTCTATTGGTTATACAGCAAAGTGGTCGGTCGTGCAAATGTTGCTAGTGATTTAGGGTATAAAAATTGGGTTTCTACAGTAAGATATCGAGAATTTTGGCGATTGATTACATAAGGCTATGTCAATAAGAGATAGGGAATTTTGGTGAGTTCCAGATTGTGAACAATGGCTTCATGCTAAGTGGGATAGTCCCACCGCTTATGATTGGGTTGCATGGTTAGCTACTTATGAGGTTTCTGGTTATTAGAATATCGATGGGCTATTTCAGCTACGGGAACAGACCATAAGTGGTAATTTGAGCAAAGGAATTATTAAAAGTGGGCTATCGTTGGCCTTATTGGCTCATATTCAAACCTGGGGAAGGATTCAGGATTGTGCTTTGTAGAGATGCGGGTTCCCAGGGAAGTGATTCTGCCAGGTGATTCTGTCAGGTGCTTCACCAATGGGCCATCCATGTGCTAGAAGATTTATGGAATTAATTATATTCGGGGCCAAGTCAGAGCGGGTGGCTCTCAACAGCAGTCCTAGTGAAATTCTAAAGATAAAGTGTGGTACCTAATGATTTCAAGCCTATAAGTACAGTTAAGAATCAAGCTTTGTAGCAGCTTATAAGAAGGTGCCCAGAATGTTCTATGATATTTTAACTTGCGGTGTAGCATTTGAGAGATATGAAATGGTTCGTGGGATTTGAGGCAGCATGGTCTCGTAGTTCAAGGTCACTCGGGATAAGTGCAGATGGAGTAGGTTATGTGTTGGATGGAGTTGGTATTATCTCTAAGGCAATCAAGGATAAATTGGAAGAAGGTAGATTTATTAGCCATATTTAAATTGCCGGACTGGTGTCAATGATCAGTTCCTTCAGCGTGATCAAGTTGTGCAAGTGATTTGTGATGGTACGTGTGAGGCTTGTCGGCCGTCGTAATTGATATTATTCAGAAGTATTCTTCTGTTATGGCCTGTTATATGTAAGCAAATCCCGGAAGGGTTATGGTGGCTTGGACCACTACTCAGAGATTTGCATATTCTACGGTCATGAGAATTCGCCTGTGTGTTACTATGTTCCTCCTGAAGTGAGTTCAGTGAAAAGTTTTCATATGATGAAGTGTTAACCTATTAGTGGTTCTGGAGTTATAATGAAAAGCATGTTCTATCGTATATTGGCATGTTGGGTGCAGTGAGTAGTATGGAATTTGAAGTGAAGACCAAAGTTGTAGTTCGGTGTTGACAAGGATGTCGCGAGCTCGGATGAGCAGGAAAGGAGTTTTGATGATTAAAGATTTAAACCAAGTATGAAGGTTTGTGATAATGTCATTAAATTGAGAATATATGCTTGGAGGGCACTCAGTTACTGGGTTGTGGACTATGGATGAGTACTCCGGTTATGGTGGTTGTTCTTATGTGTTATGAGAAGAGGGAAATTAGTATGGACCTTTGAAAGGCTATTGGCTTAGTTTGATATGATCAGGATTGACTTGAGGTCGGTGGATGGATTTAAATGTGAATATCGGCTCTATGTCAGGCTAGTTGTGTTCATTTCAGTAATGCGCTCCTTATGGAGTAGTCAGGGTGCTATTTCGTTATCAGATATTTCATGTAGTGATACATTGCGCCGGGTGAGCGGTGAGGCGGCTTGAGAAATTACTTATGTGATGAGGATTCGCGTAGAAATGATGTTATATGAGCAAATGGCTCTTGAGATTCAGATTGTGTATTGCACCTCAGATGTGCTTGAACTTTGTAGCTTACAGCACTATATGTCCACTCAGGGATTGTATTATGCACTTAGTGTGCTTGTGACCGAAGTCTGATATTTCATTAATGAGAAAATTTGGCTCGATGTGCATCTCCTTACGTGAGTGCTACGTGTGGATCGGGTGGCACGCCGCAGTGGTTATGTGTGTGGATCGGGTGGCACACCGCCATGGTTATGCTATTTGGATCGGGTTGCATGCCGCAACAGTGTGATGTTTAGTACAGTTCCCCATATCTATTTATGGTGTTCTGTTTCCTATTTTCGGAAGGAAGCTCATATTAGCAGTGCGCCTGCGTCGCATGCATGATTCGCGAGCTGGGTAATTGAAATTTCTTTTCAAAGTTCATTTTTCCTTTTTGTATCGCATTCTAATTGGTAGCCTATTGGCACATTGTGGCATTATATAAGACTTTTGGTCATGTCGGGATAGCTTATTGCCCTAGCAGTTTATACTGGGTGAAACAAGATTGTGGGATTCTGGATCAGTATAATCTGATTACATGAAATGTATTAAGGAGCATAGATCATTATTTGGTTCAGAATGTGGTAATGTTTCTTGTCAGAAGTATGGACTCAATAGTTGGTTGGCTCGGCAGTTGGTTATGAATTTATGCACATCTCTTCCTTCGTGGAGATATTGTAAAGGTTAGAGTAAGACTTGTGTATGTCATGGGGTGCAATTGGAGCATTAGATTAGTAGGATTTCGACCAAGTTGATTAGAAAATGTTATTGGGGTCCGGTGAGTAAAGTGATGCAAGGCGTGAATTCAGCTAAGGTATGCAGTCATGTTTGGGTAGAACGTGTAGTAATTGATATGGGGATCATACATTGGAAACAGGTCGGGCATAGAATTCTGGATGTTGGAATTGGGCTCTAAGGCTTATTTGGTTGAATAAAAGGGAATATCTTCGGAATTAATCGAGCCAAAATGCTCAACTGAGTTGTGGTAGCAGGGGAAGGTACATGAGAAGTTAAACAGCGATTTCATACCACTCCAATGAAGTTTTTAGCATGTTCGAGGATAAACATTTGTTTAAGTGGGAGAGAATGTAACGATCTGACCGATCGTTTTGAGTTCCAGCGCTCCGTTCAGTAGTTTGAGGCCATGAACAACTTCATTTTAGGTATTATGACTTGTACGCATGGTCGGAATTGAATTTCGGAAAGTCCAGAGTTGATTTGAAAAGAGAATTCTTATTTTGGAAGCTTAAAGTTGAAAGAATGAACTAGGATTGGAATTTTGAGTAAACAACCTCGGAATCGGGATCTGAAGGTTCCAACAGGTTCGTATGATGATTTCGGACTTGGGCGTATGCCCGGATTGGGTTTTGGATAACCCGAGAGCGTTTTGGCGCCTATTGTGGAAGTTAGCATTTTGGAAGAAATTTTTTAAGTTTGGCTTGAAGTGAATCTCAGTTTTTTCGATGTCCGTTTGGGATTCTGAGTCTGGGAATAGCTCTGTATGGTGATTCTGGAGTTGGGAGCTCGATCAGAAGTGAGTTTGGAGGTCCGTAGGTCATTTTGGAGCCATTTGGCTAAAGATATAAATTTGAAGGTTTTTGAGAAGTTTGACCGAGAGTTTGACTGTTTGATATTGGGTTCAGATTCCGATTTTCAAAGTTGGAGTAAGTCCGTAATGTCGAATATGACTTGTGTGCAAAATTTAAATTCAATCGAATATGATTTGATAGGTTTAAACATCGAAAGTAGAAGTTTGAAATTCTAAAGTTCATAAAGCTTAGATTGGAGGTCGATTCGTGGTTTTAGCATTGTTTCATATGATTTGAGGCCTCGATCAAGTTCGTAATGTGTTTTGGGACTGGTTGGTATGACTGGTTCAGGTCTTGGGGGCATCAGGTATGTTTCGGGTTGTATCTCGCTCTTATTTAATGTTTCAACATCGTTTCTTTGGACATGAAGGGTACCATATTAAGAAAATGAGCTCCATATTAAGTTTTTATTATACCATTAGATCCGTATCATAATTACGGAGCCACAGCAAAAATAATCGTCAAATTTGGATGTCGTATGAGCGAGTTATGCTCATTTCTTGTTGTAAAGAATTGCTGGATTCTGGTATGAAGATTTGTTCTTCGTGAATGCGAAAAAGGATTTTTGGGTTGACCGGTCAATGTGAAAAATTACCCTTCGCGAACGCGAAGGTCTCCCGCGAAGGCGATGAAGGAATATCGCCTGGACAGTGTTTTAAACCGAGAATTTTAGTATTTTGGGCATATCTTGCGTTCTAGATCTCCGTTTGAGGTGATTTTTACGGTGTTGTTATCGTATCAACAAGGGGATAAATATCTGACCTTTTTTTTTTTTTTTTTTATGTTTTCTCCTTTATAATTTCTGTTGGATTCTATTTTTATCTGTGTTTGGATGGTAGAAATTGAGATTTTGAGCCCCAACGTTAAAAAATGGTAAATCTTTGATTTGAGGGTCAATTCATGGACGAAATTGGATGAATTTCTGGATATAGACCATATGAGTTATGGGTAATATTTATTTTCAATAATTTTCAGAATCCGGGCACGTGGGCCCGGGGGCATTTTTATTGACTTTTCGAGCGGAGTCTGGAATTGATAAAAATTGAATTGTTATGAGTGTTTGATCATATATTAATGGGTTTACATAATTGTTGGCTAGTTTTGGAGCATTGTGTATCAATTCGAGTATTCGGAAGGGCGTGGAATGCCGGTTTTGGATCTTCAGAGCGAGGTGAGTCTCCTTTCTAATCTTGTAAGAGGAAATTGTCCCCATAGGTGAAATAATTGATTATGTGCTCCTATTTGCGGGGGCTACGTACACACGAGGTGACGAGAGTTCGTGCGTAGCTACTATTATGCTATTATCCGGGTAGTTAGGACCCAAAAGCATGTTATACTTGGATTATTTATGAACCAATTGATAGCTTGAATTGCTTAAATCACATTGAACTAGTAAGTGAATTTCTAAAAGGATTTACCTCTATTTCTTAAAATTTGTTAAAGAAGAATTGGCTTTTAATTGGGATAAATGTTCCCGGATAAATTCCTAATTGGCTATTTGCGCATGAGTTTTGATGTGTACCTGCGTCGCATGTATGATTCGCGAGCACGGTATGTGTTTATTTATGGAATGGGCCGAGCGCCTCGACAGATTAAATAGATGAATCTATGGTTCGGGCCGTTAGACCCTCGGCAGTGCACAATTTACATTTTTGTTGGAGCGGACCGTCGACCTCAGCATGATTTGCGCATGATATATATTATTTTTTCTGAGAATTTTAAATGTGGATATTGCCTTTCATGGCTTGATATAAATTGATAAGATAACGAAAAGTAAACTTGAAAATCCTTTATTATTTGTTAAAGGTGTTTACCTGTTTTCCCGCCTTGCGAGTTAGAACTGCTATAAAAATCCATTATTTCCTCACACTTTTAGAATATCATTATTAGACCTCTAGCAAGTATTGAAGTCGACCATCTCGTCTCTACTTCTTCGAGATTAGGCAGGATACTCATTGAGTATACGTTGTTTACGTACTCATACTACGCTTCTGTGCATTTTTGTTGCACAGGTATATGTAACCCTAGTGGCCTTCTAGGTGTAGCAGCGCGGATGATTCTGGGACTAGGTAAGTTGCATTACTCGAAGCGACCCGCATCTAGTATAGTCCCTTTCAATATATTGTATTTATTTCTTGTCCACTGTATTTTGAACGGATGTTGCATTTTATTTTCCTCATCTGTAGATGCTCATGCACTTGTGACACCGGGTTCTGGGAGGATCTTGGATTAATCAGTATCAAGTCTTTTATCGACATTATGTTCATTTTGTAAAATTATTATTATCTAATATTTAACGTATAAAAACAATGATTTCTGCAAATATTAAAACTGGAATATAATTATGCATTCTTGGTTGGCTTGCCTGACAGCGGTGTTCGGCGCCACCATGACCCTTAGTGGATTTTGGGTCGTGGCAATTTATTTATTTTATTCAGAGTCGCCACTTGGGATAGATTAGTTAGTGTCCCAAGTAACCGGTTTATTTTTAAATCCTAGATCGAGGAAATTCGACTTTCCTTTAGAAGTCTGCGAACCTGAAATTCTGAATAAGGAATTCTGTTAACCCGAGGGAAGGTGTTAGGCAACCCGGGTTTCGTGGTTCTAGCATGATTGCTTAAACGATTATAATTGGCCTATTATGTGATTTTAATACATGTTTTAGCCTATGGTACAATTTTAGCTTATTGACCGCTTTTAGTTATTTTTTAGGAAAGATTCAACGTCATTTAAAACACGTCTTGAACCACGTCACATAAAATGCACCCGCTGTCGTTGTTGAGATTTGGATTTGAGTCACATGAAATGCATACCCCAGTTTAGGAAATTAATTGTTAAAATAGCGCGCCTAAAGCAACTATGCACTTTCAAATTCTCGAGGGCCATGGAAATTCAACTAAATGGCACGCCTCGAATTATTTTAAAAGGATTGTATTCAATTTAAAGCAAACTACAAATGTTCATGATTATTGTCCTAGAGCTAATTTGAGATTGTTGAATGTTATGTAATTCATTATGGAAAAAAAAAACAAATTAGTTGTGAAGGTCCATATTAGAACTTTTTTCCAACTCACGTGATCTGTCACGTATTGGCTAATTTTCTATTTAAACAATAGCCAAGCAACCGTGACCTGCCACAATTTGAAGGCTCAACCATAACACATATATGAGATTAAGAAAATGAATACATTGAATAAAGTAACCACCACACATGTAGTAAGTGTATAAAGACTCACGCCACCAAAATTAGAATTGAAATTCTACAAAAAAGTAGGCGCGGATGTACTTCTTTGACTCCAAAAAAAACCTCAACAAACCAACACGTAGGAACAATTATCAAACATCTCTAAGACATGGCCTGCAAGTTTAGTAGACTAACGTGAACTTAATATGTGGAGTTGAATTAAAGCATGAAAGCTAATCCCAATTTATTTATAAAAAAAAAGGTAACCTAAAACTTTTTAACTAATTTCAACGCTTCAGTGTTAGTATTTTAACACCCCCAAAACCAACATTTACTTAAGACTGTCAAATATCAGAACAAATTCAGTCCCATTTTAATGGCTATTCTGTTAATTCGAATTTCAAGCAAGATATTGCAAAGATAGGAAAAGTAAGGATGAACCTGTTAAGCGAGGTCTCTTAAATAGCAAAAATTGCGAAGAATTAGTTACAAATTCCGACTTTAGAACTTGGCCCAAAAATGACAGCAGCTAATTCAACACTGGAATCGCGGAAGGAAATTATGGACATAACCTCGAACGACAACCTGAACCTCGACTCAGCCATGTCTCAATCTATATTTGAATGCCAAAATTCCGAAATTGAAAACTAGTTCTTCACCGCTTATTTCAAAAAAAATCTATACAAAAATGTGAAGAGAAAAAGCCCAAAATCATACATTATCTTTGGCTTTAGACTCAAAGTCATACATATTCTTCCACATGGAGCATTAATAGTCCATTAACTTAAATAAAGTGGTGCACTTTTAGTCATAATACTAAACATCATTAATTTTAACATAAATCTAAAATCGTACAAAATATTTGTTACATTTATTTTCTTGCTTACTGAAAGAAAGAAAGATGAGAGATTTATCTAGATAGTAAATAGCAAGTATACATAAAGTCTATTTACTATTTATTTACCATACTTAAAATATACATTTACTAGGAAATGTTAAACATTGTTAATTTTTATTTATTAGATACATAAACTTTAAAATGTTATCCATATTTTTATTAGATACATAAAATTTATTTTTTTATTTTATGTATGTTTACTATTTAATTTTAAATACCATTAAATATACATAATTTTTTTTATGTATCTAATAAAAAATCTGGATAAAATTTAAGGTTATCTAGATAATAATCATTGCAAATAAACATTGTTAAAAATGTTATCCAAATTTTAAAAACATTGTTAGACACATTGTGCAATGCTTGTTATCTAGATAACCTCAAATGTTATCCATAGTTTTTATTAAATACATAGAAAAAATTATGTATATTTAACGGAATTTAAAATTAACTAGTAAACATAAATAAAAAAATTAAAAAAAATTATGTATCTAATAAAAAATCTGGATAACATTTTAAATTTTATGTATCTAATAAATAAAAATTAACAATGTTTAACATTTCTTAGTAAATGTATATTTTAAGTATAGTAAATAAACTTTATGTATATTTGCTATTTACTATCTAGATAAATCTCTCATATTTATTTCTTTCAATAAGCAAGAAAATAAATATAATAAATATTTTGTAAGATTTTAGATTTATGTTAAAAATTAATGGTGTTTAGTATTATGACTAAAAATGCACCATTTTGTTTAAGTTAATGGACTATTAATGCTCCATGTGGAAGAATATGTATGACTTTGAGTCTAAAGCCAAAAATAATGTGTGATTTTGGGCTTTTTCTCAAAATGTGAATATCTTTCCTTCCTCTACGCGTGCGTTAGCTGCTTCAAAATGAAGAGAGGTGGGGTGGAGCTTTTGGGAGTTGCTGTTTTTTGAGAAGGCTGCTCAAGCTCTTCCGTTGTGAGCTTTTATCAAAATGAAGATGAAGAAGAACGGTCCCCCAGTCTATTTGTTGTAAATCGACGGATTTAATAGTGTCCAGGGTGTTTGTGGTGTAGGTTTATATTTTAGGTATAAGTACTATTATATACGGGTAGGGATTAGGTTAGGGGTATGAGCATAGAGATTATGGGCTAGGGAATTGGCCCAAAAACTAAAAAAAATAGACTACAAGATTTATAAAGACGGGATAAACCAACCTTAAACTAATTTCTCCTTCTAAAATTATGTACAATTATAATATAAAACTAATTTTAATTAATTGAACTAAACTATAAAACATAAAACTATTTTTTGTGTTTTCAAGATTATATAAAAATAAAGATAAGGTACCATTTTTGTATATTTTTTTATTTAAATTTACCAAAGATACGTAAACTAAAACATTTTTTTGTAATTTTCATTTTTGTGACGAAATAAAGTAAAAGAATAAATATTATTTGAAATAGCTATATTAGGCCTAGATTAAATGTTTATGTGCTAAAATATGAAAAATCTTGGGGAGGGTCAAAAATCACATGTCTACATGTGGCACTCGGCGGCGAATTTGACTGAGTAACACGACTGTCATTTTTTCGAGATGGGAGTTATTTGTGGCCCTGCGACCACTCGCGTCCTACGGATCCCACATCGGGTTGTGTTTCTTTCGAAGGGGCCTTGGTGTCACGACCCTAATCGCGAACCCGGTCGTGATGGTGCCTCTCGTGAAGACAAGGCCAGCCAATTGAACCAAATCTCATTTTAAACAGTTAAATAATATAATGATAGTGGTTTAATAACATGCAATAGCGAAAATACGGTTAAACAATGCGGAAACCAGCCCGACACAACCCTAACTGGGGTGTCACAAGTCACGAGCAACTCTGAATCTTGATACAAGTCCACTAAATACAGTATCTGATACAACTGTCTGAAGAACATAGAAAATAATAAGATAAGGGGAGGCACGGGGGTTGCGGACTCCAACAACTACCTCGTAGTTTCCGAAACACCACCTGGACTGGAGGAATCAGCACTCCAGAGCTGGAACCAACAACGCCTGAATCTGCACACACGGTGCAGGGAGTAATGCAAGTACTCCGACCCAATGCGTAACAAATATAAATAATGACCGAAGATAAGAAATCACATAAAGCACAAAGTATTCTATAATGAAGTAGTAAAACATCATTTGAAAACAGTAAATCTGTAAAGAAAACCCAGAAACAACTCCTTTCAACAGATAAAAACAGGTAAATAAGGTAAAGTAACAGACAGAAGTTCGCCCCTCGGGCTCAGTATCCATAAATCCGCCCCTCGGGCCATATCTCAGTACAGTGCCAGCCCCTCGAGCTCAATCTCATATTACAAATGGGTACCCACGCTCACTGGGGGTGTGCAAACTCCTGGAGGGGCCCCTTACATCCCAAGCGCAATCACAGGCAATCTCGTGGCATCAATCTAGGCCCTCAGCCTCATATCAATCAAGCCACCTCGTGGCATATATGTAACTCAGTCCCTCGGCCTCAAATCAGTATCAGTGTTCCTCACAATATAGGCCTTCGGCCTTACTCAGTCCGAAAAATCACCACAAGCCCCTCGGGTTATAGTTTAGTATTTTTAGCCCAACCATCATTCAAAAAATCATTTAAGTCTTAAAATCTGAGAAAGAATGGCTAAATAGTAAAACAACAGAAATCATCAGGACTGAGCTCAATTAATGAGTCAAACATTGAGGAAATAGTAATAAAAATCCCCGAAGGGTTCAAATAGTTGGCACGAAGCCCAAATATGGCATTCAGCCCAAGTCATGATAATAACAAATAAGTCTCAATCAAATATGCGGTAAAATCATTAATCGGGACGGACCTATTCACAATCCCTAATAGTAAATGACCCCACGCTCGTCGTCAAGCGCGTGTCTCACCTCAATATAGCACTACGATGTGCAAATCTGGGGTTTCAAACCCTCAAAACATTATTTACAAGCATTACTCACCTCGAACCGGCTTAATCCCTAGATCACGATGCCTTTGCCCTTCGAATTAGCCTCCACGTGCGTGGAATCTATCCAAAATCAGAATAAATACGTCACAATATGCTAAGGGAACAAAATCCAAGCTAAAGCAAATGAAAATTACCAAAAATCCCGAAATTAGCAAAACTCGAGCCCCGGGCCCACTTCTCAAAACTCAATTTTTTTTACATCAATGGGTTCCTAATCTCACCACGAGTTCATGCATACTAAAATTTCTCAAATCCGACTCCAATTAGTCCTCCAAATCCCCAAATCAAAATTCTAAAATCCCAAGCCCTAGTTATTCCATTTTTAGCTTAAGTCCCATGATTTTCTAGGTAGATTTCACAATAGAAACTAGTTTTAAGTTCAAAATTCTTACGTCCAATCGATTCCCTTTGAATCACTCTCTAATCTCCACCAAGAAGCTTTCAAAACGACCAACTACGGGTGAAAATAGACCCAAAACTGCGACAGAAATGACTTAAAACATTCTGCCCAGGTCTGCTCTTCCTTCATCGTGATCGCGACACTTCCCACGAGATCACGAAGAATTTTTTTAAACTCTCCAAAAATACTCTATGTGATCGCGTAACACCCATCGCGATCACGAAGGTTCCTCATCCTTAACTTTCGCGAACGCGTGCCTTCCCCTGCGAACGCGAAGAACAATCATGACCTCAGACCAGTTAACCAAAAGACTCTACGCGATCGCGACCACACGCATGCGAAAACGATACAAAAACCCCTCACTTTACTCGATTGCGGGACTTACTTCGCGAACGCGAAGAACACTCAGGCAGCCCTCCTCATATTCTACTACGCGATCGCGAAGGGCAAAAATCCTGCACAGCTGAACCTGAAATTTTTATGCAATTTTCCAACTTCAAATGATCCGAATGACTACCCGAAACTCACTCGAGGCCCCCGGGACCTCACCCAAAGGCACCAACACATCCTAAAACCTTATTAAAACTTGTTCCAACCATCAAAACACCTCAAACAACATCAAATTACTCAAAACACATCGGATTCAAGCCTAAATTTCTAAAATCTTCCGAAATACGCTTTCGATCAAAAACCCAACCAAACCACGTCCGAATGACCAGACATTTTACACATACATCCCAAATGACACAATAGAGCTATTGCAACTCTCAGAATTCCATTCGGATCCCCGGATCAAAATCTCACCAACCAACCGAAAATCACAAAAATATCAACTTCACCAATTCAAGCCTAATTCTACTCTGGACCTCCAAAACTCATTCTGATCACACTCCTAAGTCATAAATCACCTCCCGAAGCTAAACAAACCATCGGAACTTGCATCCAAGCCCTCTAACACATAAGTCAACATTCGGTTGACTTTTCTAACTTAAGCCTTCTTAAAAGAGACTAACTGTCTCAAAACTCGCCAAAACTAATCCGGATTAAATCCGACCGACCCGATACCTCAAAACACAGATGAACAAAGTAAATAGGAGCAAAAATGGGGGAAATGGGCCGGTAAATTATGAGACGACCGGTCGGGTCGTCACATCCTCCCTAACTAAAACAAACGTTCATCCTCAAATGAGTCAAGAAACATACCTGAAGCCTCAAACAGGTGAGGATATCTGCTCCGCATCTCCCGCTCGGTCTTCCAGGTGGCCTCCTCCACGGGCCGACCTCTCCACGAGCCGACCTCTCCACTGTACATCTTCTGAAGCTACATCCTTCGACCTCAACTTCTGAACCTGACGCTCCAAAATAGCTGCTAGCTTAACATCATAGGTCTAATCATCCTCCAACTTGGCCGTGCTAAAATCCAGAACATGAGACGGATCTCCAATATACTTTCGGAGCATAGAAACATGGAAAAATAGGTGCACACTCAACAATCTGGGTGGAAACTGAAGCTCATAAGCCACCTCCCCAATCTTTCAGAGTACCTCAAAAGGCCCAATAAACTGCAGACCCAGCTTCCCTTTCTTTTTGAATCTCATAACACCCTCGTGGGCGAAACCTTCAATATGACCTTCTCACCAACCATGTAAGACACATCTCGAACCTTCCTGTCAGCATAACTCTTTTGCCTCAACTGCGTCGTACGAAGTCTCTCCTGAATTATCTTCACTTTATCTAAGGCATCCTAAACAAAATCTGTCCCCAATAGCCTAGCCTCATCTGGCTCGAACCAATCAACTAGAGATCTACACCGCCTCCAATACAAAGCCTCATATAGAGCCATCTGAGTACTCAACCGGTAGCTGTTATTATAAGCAAACTCTGTAAGCGGTAGAAACTAATCCCATGACCCTTCGAAATCAATAACACAAGCGCGTAACATATCCTCCAATATCTAAATATTGCGTTCGGACTGCCCGCCCATCTGAGGGTGAAAAGCTATGCTCAACTTCACCTGAATACCTAATTCTCGCTGAACAAACTTCCAAAATTGGGAAGTAAACTGAGTGCCCCGATCTAAAATGATGGAAACTGGGACACCATGCAACCGAACAATCTCCCAAATATATATCTCTGCTAGCTGCTATGAAGATTAAGTAGTACAGATGGGAATGAAGTGCGCAGACTTGGTTAGCCTATCCACAATCACCCAAATAACATCGAACTTCTTCAAAGTCTGAGGGAGTCCAACTAAAAAATCCATAGTGATCCTCTCCCACTTCCACTCAGGAATAACCATCTGCTGAAGCAAGCCACCTGGTCTCTGATGCTCATATTTCACCTGCTGACAATTGAGACACCGAGCTACAAATCCACAATATCTTTCTTCATTCTCCGCCACTAGTAATACGGTCTAAGATCCTGATACATCTTCATGGCACCCGGATGAATGGAATACCGTGAGCTATGGGCCTCCTCCAATATCAACTCTCGAAGCCCGTCCACATTGGGCACACAAATCTGTCCCTGCATCCTCAACACCCCATCATCTCCAATGGTCACATCCCTAGCAACATCATGCTGAACTATTTCCCTAAGGACAAGTAAATGCGGATCATCATACTGGCGCTCTCTGATGCGATCATATAAAGAAGATTGAGAAACTACACAAGCTAACACCTGACTGGGCTCGGAAATATCCAATCTCCCGAGCCGATTGGCTAAAGCCTTACTAGTATATATGCCAAACTCCCTATACTCACTACCTTTCGGCTCAAAGCATCAGCCACCACATTGGCTCTTCCCGTATGGTACAATATAGTAATATCATAATCCTTAAGCAACTCCAACCATCTCCACTGTCTCAAATTAAGATCCTTTTGCTTAAACAAATACTGAAGACTGCGATAATCACTGAATACCTCACAAGACATGCCATACAATTAATACCTCCAAATCTTCAATGCGTGAATGATGGAAGCTAACTCCAAATCATAAACGGGGTAGTTCTTCTCGTGGGGCTTCAACTGACGAGAAGCATATGCAATAACTCTGCCCTCCTGCATCAACACACAACCAATCCCTACTCTCGAAGCATCACAATACACTTATATGAACTTGAAGCTGATGGCAAAACCAATACTGAAGTGGTTAAAGCTTTCTTGAGCTTCTGAAAGCTCTTCTCACAATCGTCCGACCATACAAATGAAGCACCCCTCTGAGTCAACTTGGTCAAGGTCAATGCGATAGATAAGAATCCCTAAAAAAATCGCTAATAATAGCCTACCAAACCAAGAAAATTACGAATCTCCATGGCTGAGGACGGCTTGGGCCAACTTTAAACCACCTCTATATTCTTCGAGTCAACCCGAATACCTTCACTAGACACCACGTGTCCCAAGAATGACACTAAACTGAGCCAAAATTCACACTTGGAGAACTTTGCATAAAGCTTCTCCTCCCTCAATCTCTGCAATACAATTCTCAAATCCTCTGCATGCTCCTCCTGACTACGCGAATATGCCAGGATATCATTAATGAAAACTATAACAAATGAGTCATGATAAGGCCGGAACACACTATTCATAAGATGCATGAACACTATTGGGGTATTGGTCAGCCCAAAATACATAACCAGGAACTCAGTGACCATATCTGGTACTAAAGGTCGTCTTAAGAATGTCCGAATCCCTGATCTTCAACAGGTGATTACCCGAACGGAGATCAATCTTAGAGAATACCCTCGCTCTCTGAAGCTGGTCGAATAGATCATCAATGTGAGGCAAAGAACACTTGTTCTTAATTGTTACCGTATTCAATTGCCTATAATCAATGCACATTCTCATTGTGCCATCCTTCTTCTTCAGAAACAGAACTGGCGCACCCCAAGGCGACACACTAGGCCGGATGAACCCCTTATCTAGGAGTTCTTGAAGCTGCTCCTTTAACTCCTTCAGCTCCACTGGTGCCATACAATACGACGGAATAGAAATGGGTTGAGTGCCGAGCACCAGGTCAATACCAAAATCAATATCCCTATCCGGTGGCATGCCCGATAGGTTTGCAGGAAATACATCAGGGAAATCCCTCATAACTGGGACAAAATCAATATTGGGAGCCTCATCTCCAACATCCCTCACAAAGGCAAGATATGAAAGACAACCCTTCCTAACCATGTATCGGGCTTTCAAGAAAGAGATCACTCTGCTAGGAACATAATCAGTCACACCTCGCCACTCGATCCGCGGCACAGCCGGCATGGCCAAAAGGACTGTCTTATCATGACATTCTAGAATAGCGCAACACAGAGATAGCCAATCCATGCCTAGAATGACATCAAAATCCACCATACTCAATAATAAAAGATCAACTCAGGTCTCCATACCCCCAATAATCACCACACATGCCCGGTACACACGATTTATAATAACAGTATCGCCCACCAGGGTAGATATATGGACAGGTAAAGAAAGAAACTCACGAGGAGTACCCAAATAGCGAGCAAACTATGATGACACATAAGAGTATGTGGAATCGGGATCAAATAACACAGAGGCATCTTTGTGGAAGAATGAAATAATACCTGAAATGACGGCATCGGATGTGCTTGGCATCGCATAAAAATGGGTCTGACCACCCCCTGATTGACCTTGCCCTCTGGGGCGACCACTAGCTGACTGATCCTCACCCTTGGCTGGCTGGACGGGTGGTAGTGGGCAACTGAAGCTGAAGCTGATAACTGGCCTCTCTGTTGGGATGAAATAGCAACATGGCGGGGGCACTGCCTCCACATGTGTCCCACCTCGCCACACTCATAACAAATCCTGGGTGCTGGGGAAAGGGACTGATGAGAACCCTTCACACTGGAGTGACCAGCAGATGCACTCGGCGCAGAAGAGCCCTGAACATATAGGGCGCGGGATAAGCTCTAAGCTAGGATGGCACTAAGTGAAGAATGGCCCTGGTGTGGACTATGGGATCCATGACCCGATGACGCCCCTTAATAACCTCGGCGATCAGACTGCCCCTGTCGGAAATGTTAGCCTCTGTCAGGCTGAAACTGACCCCTCGAAGGAGCACCACTATAACTACCAGATCCTCGAGGCCTATTGGGCTCTCTCTCCTCTCTCTCCTAGCAATGGATAGACTCAATCTCCCTAGCAATATCCACAATCTCCTCGAAGGTAGCACCAGTCACCCTCTCCCTGTTCATGATAATACGGAGCTGATAAGTAAGACCATCAACAAGCATCCTGATCCTCTTTCGATCTATCGGGACCAACCAGATGGTATGAAGAGCCAACTCAGAAAATCTCAACTCATACTGTGACATGATCATGTCTCTCTAACGCAACCACTCAAACTGTCTATGTAGTTCCTCCCTGCGAGACTGCGGTACATACTTATCCAAAAAGAGAACAGAGAATTGCTGCCAGGAAAGAGGTGTTGCGCCAACAGGCCTACGTCTCTCAATATCCTCCTACCAGTTGAATGCAGATCCTAAAAACTGATAAGTAGTAAAGGCAACCCCGTTGGTCTCCAAGATACCGGCTGTACAAAGCATCCTCTAACACTTGTCTAGAAAGCCCTAGGCATCCTCGCCCTCTGCTCCACTGAAGGCCGGAGGCTGAAGTCTCCCAAATCTCTCCAACCTACGCTGCTCATCCTCTGGCATGACAGGAACTACATAGTCTTGAGTAGCTATGACCGGCTGGGCTGGATGTGCCCCCAGAGTCTGAATCCCCTGCACAACTTGCTCAAGTATGCGGGTAGTAGGAGTCTGACTTCCTCTCCCGGCCTGTGAAGTAGCTGCAGCTTTAGTGGCTGAAATTGCCTGAGCTAGGCCAGTGCAAACTAATAATATCTCTGCCAAGGCCTCCTAAAGACCCGGAATCACAATAGGCATAGTTGGTGCCTGAGCTGGTGCTGCTGGAGGGTCCAAAGCTGCAACCTGGTCCTAAACTGGGGCAGCTGGTAGATCAACAGGTGCTGCCCTCGCTGCTCTGCCTCTGCCATAACCACGACCACCTCCACAGCCCCTGGTGACCTCAGCTGGTGGCACTGGTGGTCGCCCACCCCATCTGGTAGCTCGTGTCCTCACCATCTGTGAGAGAAGAGAATAACAGAAGTTAGTACACGGACCAATAAGTTTGCACGATAAGAATTTCAAGAATATGAAATTTTCCTAAAGGTTCTACAGCCTCTCGAGGATAAATACAGATGTCTCTGTACCAATTCGTGAGACTCTACTAAAACTGCTCATGACTCGTAAGACATATGCAACCCAGGCTCTGATACCAACTTGTCACGGCCCTAATCGCGAACCCGATTGTGATGGTGCCACTCGTGAAGATAAGGCCAGTCAATTGAACCAAATCTCATTTTAAATAGTTAAATCAGTGGAGAGATCAACCTCCTAAGGCATCGACCTGGGAGTCCGAGTCTGATATGCGGAGCCGTTATCCTCATCTATTTCCCGACTCAAGTACTTCTTTCTTTTATCCGTTCGAGGACGAAAGTTGTTTTAGAGGTGGAGAATGTGACGACCAAAGGGTCATCACTTGTTTCCATACCCCTTCTGTGCTTCCGAGGCCTTGAAAACCTCATTTAGAGTTGCCTTGATTTGCGTGCGCAGTCTGGGCGCGTAGCCGAAAAGCTAAAATTTTAATTCTGTGTAAAAAAATGCTAAAATTTGATATAAATATGAATATATTTTACTTCGGTCAACATTTTGGGTAAACGAATCTGGACCCGTGATTTGACGATCTCGGAGGGTCCGTAGAAAAATATGGGACTTGAGCATATGCCCGGAATTGAATTCTGAGGTCCCAAGCCTGAGAAATGAATTTTTGAAAGAAATTGTTTTTCTGAAATTGTCAAGAAAATTTGAGATGAAATTTGAATAGAACGTGTTGGTATCGCGCCCGTATTTTGGTTCCAGCGCCCGGTACAGGTCTTATATGTGTTTTAAAATATTTCTATGAAGTTTGGTCGAAGTCAGATGTCGTTTGACGTGTTTCGGACTTAAAACTCTAAATTTGAAAGTTTTTGAAGTTTGAAGAAAAACTAGTGATTTTGAGGTTTGATTCATTGATTTTGATGTTATTTTGGCGATTTGGTCGTACGGTTAAGTTCGTAGGATGTTGTTCAGTTAGTTTATGTGTTTGGTTAGGAGCCCCGAGGGCTCGGGAGTGTTTCGGAGGTGTTCCGGGGTAGTTTTGAACTTAGAAAATTTGCAAAAAAATCTGCATCAGGTGCTCAGGTCTTTTCTTCTTCGCGTTAGCGATGCCTTCTTCGCGTTTGTGAAGCCTCGAGCGAGTCCTTCTTCACGTTCGCATTCCCATTTCGCATTCGCATAGAGTCTTTGAAACTCTGAGGGCCCAGCCCTCTTTCCTTCTCCGCGTTCGCGATGGCTGGACCGCATTCGCATAGGTTCCCAGCCTTACCTCATTGCGTTCGCGTATAGGTCAACGCGTTTGCGTAGACCAATCCCTTGACCCCCCAGTCCTTCTCTTCGCGTTCGCGTCCTTCTCATTGCAAACGCGATAGCCTATTAAGCTAACCCTTAGCGAATGTGACCTAGATCCCGCGAACGCGAAGGGCAAATTCGCTCAGTTATTTAAAATGCCCAAAACAGAGTAGTGACAGGAAATTTTCACCAAAAACACGAACCCTTTCTCCTCCAAAGCTTCTAGGTGATTTTTAGAGCATCTCTTTACCAAAGCTTCTTGGGTAAGTATTGTTTAACTTGTTTTCTTCATTTTCCATCACCATTTATCAAATTCCTAAGCTCAAATCATGTGATTTAGGGTAGAAATTGGGGAAATGGGTAGAGTTAGGGTTTTCTATATTTTCTTGATTTAGACCTCGTTTTGGGGTTGAATTTTAAAACAAATTACATATTCGGGCTCGTGGGTGAATGAGAAATTTGATTTTGGTCCGAACCTTGTATTTTGACCAAGCGGGCCCGGGGGCAATTTTGGAATTTTCGGGAAGACAGCTTGGAAATCTATAATTAGGCATTTGGGTTTGATTTGTTTAGCATATATTGATATTACAGGGTCCTTATTGTATAGATTTGATTGAGTTGGTTCGAATTCGAGAGGGAAGGCGATCATTGTGGATTGATTCGGCCGTGGAAGTTGAGGTAAGTGTTCGGTCTAACCTTAGCTTGAGGGGTTAGGAGTCGAGTCATATTTACTACTTGTTTTGGTGCTGTGTATGACGTATAGGCATGGTGAAGAGTATCTATACGTTGATGTCGAGCATACCGTGAGTCCTAAATTGCTAAATTGATGTATTCTTAATTGATTCTATGAGCACTTGATTGAAGGCCTTTAATGCTGAACAAATATTTAGTTATGACTGAGTATTGGTATTAATTGTGTTATGTAGAAATTGAATAAGACTGGTTATAGCTGCCCAAGCGCAATCACAATGTAAGGCCCCGTAAAATTTTGTGCTTAAAACCTAGTAGCTCATATTGTCAAGGTCCGAATATTGTGTTAGGAATGTGTACAATTCTTCCAGAAAATTTTTCTAAGCTTTAAAAATCAAAAGAATAAATTTTTCCAGAAAATTGTCATTTCTGCGGTCAAGAATGCGGTCGCAGATCAGCTATGCGGAGCACATTCCTACCGCAGAGTGTATCAGAAGGTTTGTCAAATTGATGTTGAAAATGCGGTCCAATGTGCGATCGCATAGTCAAAAATGCGGACCGCAAAATCATCGCATAAATCCCTCAGGGATTTTTGGGGGTCAATTCTG
>MU698080.1:5975-38045 GCA_026770625.1 Nicotiana glauca
AAAACCCTTTTTATTTGTGAAAAATAGAAAGAAAATTCTAGAATTTGATGTATTTAAAAAGGATTTTTAAATAGGTAATCTAATTGGCTGGCCTGACAGCGGTGTCCGGCGCCACCACAACCCTTAGTGGATTTTGGGTCGTGACATGGCCATTTGCTTTTATTTTGGCGAAAGTTAATTATAATATTTACACTTATGTAACGACTCGACTGCTTTTAATTTCTAGAACCTCGTCCCCCTAAATAAGACTTTTCGTACTTGCTTTTCCTGATTCATGACTTGCGGGGATGGTTGGTTGAGGATTTGGAAGAGTTTGGGTTGAAATCGAAACACTTGGTTCCTTAAGGTTGGTTTAAAAGGCCAAGTTTTACTTCGGTTAATATTTTGAGTAAATGATCTTAAAATTGGGATTTGAGGGTTCCAACAGGTGCATATGATGATTTCGGACTTGGGCATATATCCAAATCGGGATTTTGATGATCCAGGAGCATTTAGGTGCCTAATAGTGAAAGTTTATTCCTTAAGGATTTTGAAGTTCTTTAAATTTGGTTTGGAGCGGGTTTTTATGATATCAAGGTCCGAACGGAAATTTGAGGCCGGGAATAGTTCTGTATTGTCATTCAAGACTTGCACGCAAAATTTGGTGTCAATCCGAGTTGTTTAAGTGTGTTTTGTTACATTGGAGGTAGATTGAAGACCTTGAAATTCATAAGTTTGATTCATTTGGTTTTAGGGGGTGATTCTTAGATTTAGCGTTGTTTCGGGTGTTTCGAGGGTCCTAACGAGTCCATTTTATGATTTCAAACTTGTCCGTATGTTCGGGGCGAGGGGGAGGGGGACTCGGGGGCCCCAAGCGTCAATTGGACGAGACTCGAGTTATGTTAGAAAATTTTGGAAGTAGTTGAAGCTCCAGGAATCTGTCATAACCACACCTGCGATTGGCCAGCCGCAGGTGCAAGACTGCAAAAGTGACCAATCCCTCGCAGGTGTGGCCCAAGGGGAGTAGCCCAGGAACCGCAGATGCAACTCCTCTTCGCATAAGTAGAACCGTATAAGCAGCCACCCCAGACCGCAGATGCGGTCCCAGCCAGCTCGGCCAAATTCCGCAGATGCAGACCTTTCAACTCAGAAAAAAGACCGCAAATGCAGTCCCCTAGCCGCAGGTGCAAAAATCGTAGAAGGCAGTGCCTTCACTTAATTCGGGAATGTGTCATTTTTGACACATTTCATCCATTCCTTGGGCGATTTGGGAGCTTCCAAAGAGGGGATTTTGGCCTAGCATCTTCAGGTATGTTATTCCTACTTAATGTGAGTTTAATACATAGTTTATGGGTAGATTATACCATATAAATTAGTAAAAATTATGGGTTTAGAGTAAAACCTAGGATTTTGACAAAAACAAGATTTAACTACGAAATTCATTAGGAAATAAAGTAAAAATCATATATTCTTGATCCTTAGGTTATGGGTAGCAACTTCCCTAAAAAATTTTCGAAATCCGAGCACGTGGGCCCGGGGATGAATTTTAGGAAACTTTTATTTAGGGTTGGAAAATTACTTTAATAGTTAGAATATGAACTCTCGAGCTTGTATTGACTAGTTCTTACCCGTTTGAATAGTTTTGGATCGTTCGGCTTTGATTGAGGGTTTGAGCACGTTTTTGAAATTTGAAGTTAGCTTTGGATCAAGGAGAGTCTTCTTTCTAACCTTGTAAGAGGGAACTACCACCATAGGAGAAATAAATTAATATTTGCCACTGATTGCAGGGGCTACGTACGCAAGAGGTGACGAGAGTCTGTGCGTAGCTACTATTATACTTAAGTCCATGTAGTCTAAGACTCAAAAGCATGTTTTACTTGTTGCATTTGTAATCTTATTGTGAATTCAAAATTTGTAAATCATATTTAACTTGGCAAATGGATTTCTAGAAAGTCAAACATCATTTTCTTGACCGTTAAAGATAAACTTGACATTACTTTGGATAATTGCCTTCCGAAAAATTTTTGATAGACTGTTTGATGTGTTTAATTGTATTTTACCGCGTCTCATGTAGAATTCGCGAGCGGAGTAATAGATATATCAATGGTTCGCGTTGTTCAACCCTGCATCAGTGCACACTTTATTATTATGTCAGATCGGGTTGTACGACCTCAGCATTACTTGTGCATGCTATTGCTTGGGACATCTGTGGTCTATACTTCTTTAAATGCTTTGTACTATAAATTGTGAATTGACATTTTATTTCTGAAAGAACACGTCAATGCCTGTTATTAACTGCTATTTATTCATGACAACCATGCTTAGCATAACACTTAACTTATGTTATTATTGACCCTAGTATGTGTCAAGTCGACCCCTCGTCAGTACTTCTTTGAGGTTAGACTGGATACTTGCTGGGTACATATTGTTATGTACTCATACTATGCTTCTGTACTTAAATGTATAGTATCTGAGGCAGGTGCATCTAGCTACCAGTCCATCGCGTATTCTCGATACTTGACTGAGACTTCACGGTAAGATGGCCCTTTTGAGCTGTTCAGCAGCATACCAGAGTTTCTCCTTTTGTTATTACTATCTATTCTGTTTCAGGCAATAGGATAGTTATATTCTTTTGTACATTTTACTAGTCGCCCTTGTACTTGTGAAACTAATTCTTGGCTCACACATTGGTAGACTATTATTTGTGGGTCGTATTCATATTATTATGAAATTGTTAATTTTCAACTGTGTTAAATTTAAGTTAAGTAAATTTTCGGGATTTCATAATGAAATAATTTGGAACTCACTAGTTGATTAGGGTTGGCTTGCCTAACAATAGTGTTGGGCGCCATCATGACTTATAATAGAATTTGGGTTGTGACAACATGGTATCAGAGTAGTAGGTTCACGTAGGTCTCCCATGTCATGGGAAAACATAATAGAGTCTTTTGGATCAGCACGGAGACGTCTGTATTTTTCTTCGAGAGGCTATAGGGTATTAGGAAACTACTCTTTATTCATCTTCTATCATGCAGTTGATGGTATAATAAATTTCCTTCTTCTATTCTCTCACAGATGATGAGGACGCGCACAATAGATTTTTCAAACCCGGGAGGAGCTGCTCCCCCTATTGCTAGAGGCCGAGACAGAGGCCAGGGTAGGGCACCGGCCCGAGTAGGGGACGAGGGCATCCCAGAGCTGTCACAGTTGCACCATCGACGAATCTTGTGGGGGATCCTATCATTGAGGAACATGGCAAGGTGCCCACAGCTGAGCCTACCTCAGCGGACTTTATGACAACATCGGGTTTCTAGGAGGTCATAGGCTGTATGTTGCGGTTCATGGATACCATGACTCAGGCTGGTTTATTTCGAGCAAACCCAGCCACATCGCTAGCGGGAGGGGGATCACAGACCCCTACAGCTCAGGCACCTAATCATGCAGCTGCAGTGTATAAGACTCTAGGTGAACTACACGCGGACGGGGCTCAACCAGTTGTTGCAGTGGTAACCGAGCCAAGAACGGTTGTGGACGGTGATCTACAGAAGTTATTGGACAGATGGACTAGGATGCACCCCCTATCTTCGGAAGTCAGCTTCACGAGGATGCGTAGGATTTCATTAATAGTTATAGGGACAGACTGCACAACATGGGGATATTGGAGTCTCATGGGATTGACTTCACTACATTCCAGTTGGAGGGGAGGGCCGTAGATAGTGGCAGTCTTATGTTCTTAGCAGGCCATCAGGTTCTCCTCCCATTACTTGGGGTCAATTCACACAACTTTTCCTGGATAGGTATATTCCACCATCTGAGAGGGAAGAGTTGCGGTATCAGTTTGAGCATCTTGAGAAGGGTCAGATGTCGGTGACTGACATTGAGGTGAGGTTTTCTGAGTTGTCCCGCCTTGCACTGATGATACTTCCTACTGACATGGTATTAGGGCCAACATGGCCCGAGAGGTGGAGATAGGGACTTCTTATCAGCTAGTAGTGGAGATTGCTCGGAGGATTGAGGGCTAACATCTGAGAGGTAGAGAGAACATATGTGTCATGACCCAAACCCACCTGGGCATGATGGCGCCTCTCGTGAAGACGAGGCCAGCCAACAGAACATTTAACTCCTCAAATATCTGAAAGTTATAAATCATAAATAAGCTTAAAGCAGGAATATCATAACCAGCAATACGGACATAACCACGATAACAAGAAAGCCAACCCAAATCCATCCCGCAATCGGGGTGTCACAAGTCATGAGCTACTACAGAGTTTAATAACTACTACAAGACAGTATCTAAGAACATAGTCCGAAGATAACGAAGTACAGATAATAAAGAAGAAACGGGGGCTGTGGACGCTGACAGCTACCTCGTCTCTCCGGGTCCGCCTGGTCTAGATGGAAATCAGTGCTCAGAAACGAACTCTGCTATACCTGTATCTGCACACACGGTGCAGGGAGTAATGTGAGTACTCCGACCCAGTGAGTAGTAAAAGTGAATAACGATTGAGAATGTAAAATCCCACACAGGCACAGATAATGCTATCTCAAGCAGTAAAAATCAAGTAAACAGTAGGAACCTATGAAACTTAGCAAGGAATTCTCTTTGAAAATAATTAATAAAAACAAATATGCATCAAGTATGGTCAGCCATTGTTACCTGACCGGTCAGTCATTGTTACATGACCCAATGCGTGTTTCAGTGCCATTGTTACCACTGGTAAGTCATTGTTACCTGACCAAAACACGTATGACAGTGTCATTGTTACCACTGTCCAATTCTAGATGGGTACCCGCGCTCACTGTGGGTGTGCAGACTCCGGAGGGGCTCCTACAGCCCAAGCGCTATCAACAAGGCCTGAAAGCCTGAACACTGTCAATACGATGCCTGAAAGCCTCCTCACCTCACTCATCATGCGCTCACATAAGGCCCTCGGCCTCAATCATTCCAGAAATAGTCAACAGCCCCTCGAGCAACAGTAAAGCAATAATACTCAGCTCAGACAATAGTACAAATATGAGTTTAAAACTCCAAGTTTGAGTAGATATGACTGAGTTCAAGAAAATATGTAAATCACATGGACTGAGTTCAAGTAATGTTTCAAATAGTGAGGGAAACAGTAATGATAGTTCATAAAGAGTTCAAAAAGTCGGCAATAAGCCCCAAGTATGGCAATAAGCCCAAATCATAGGGAGAACAACAAGTTATCGCTAATACGTGGAAAAATATCATCCGGACTGGACCAGGTCATAGTCCCCAATAGTAAATAAACCTGCGCTTGTCATGGAACGCGTGTTCATCTCGACATAGCAGCTAGTTGTGCAAATCAGGGGTTTCAAACCCTCAGGACGTCATTCAAAACCATTACTCACCTCTAGCCGGCCGATAGTCTAGCTCGCCAAGCCTTTACCCCTCGAATCGACCTCCTCGTGCGTAGGATCTGACCAAAACCACAAGGAACACGTCACAATAGGCTAATGAATCATAACCCAATCGAAAAGACTCGAAAAATAACAAAAAATCACGAAGTTGGCAAAACCTAAACCCTGAGCCCACTTCTCGAAAAATTACGAAATTCACATCAACGGATTCTTCGTCTCGCCACGAGTCTATACATATCAAATTCATCGAAATCGGAGTTTAAATGCCCCTTCAAATTCTAAATTTACATTCCAAAAACCAAGCCCTAGATCTTCCAATTTTTACCCAAATTTTATAAGAATGAAAGGTTGATTCTTCAATAAGATGGTATTTCTAAGTCACGAGACTTACCTCCAATCAATTCCCGTCAAAATCCCCTACAAACTCTACCAAGAAGCTCTCAAAGTGGTTCAAAAATGATGGAAAATGGCTTACCTTCGCGGAACAAAATGATTTAAAAAGCCCTACTGCCCAGCAGTTATTTGCTCTATGCGAATGCGGTCAACCCTCCGCGTTCGCGATAAAGAAACTTACTTTGACCAGAAATTGCCCTACATGAACGCGGTACCCAACCCGCGATCGCGATGCTTTAGGAATTCTAACTTTGCGAACGCGATGCCCAAACGCGAACGTGATGCACCAGGAGATCCTCTTACGCGAACGCGACTCCCCCATCGCGAACACGATGACCAAGCTAGGCTGGGCCCCCAGGCCCTTCTACGCGAACGTGATGGCAACCACACGAACATGATGAAATGGCAACCCCTCTCTTCGCGAATGCGATGACCAATTTTTGTCTGCAACTGCTGTGCATTTTCTGCAGTAAATCCCAAGTCCAAACTTCCCGTTTATCCATCCGAAATCACCCCGAGGCCCTCGGCACCTCAACTAAATGTACCAATATATCCCAAAACATCATACGAACTTATTCCAATCATTAAAACACATCAAACAACACTAAATTCATAAATTCACATCGGATTCAAGCCTAAGTTTCTTCAAAACTTCCGAAATGCATTTTCGATCAAAAACCCAACCAAACGCCGTCCGAATCACCTGAAAATTTGCACACATATCCAAAACTGATTAAGGAAGATACTGCAAATCTTGGAATCCTATTTTGACCCTCGGATCAAAATCTCACCTACCAACCGGAATCCGCAAAAATACTAACTTTGCCAATTCAAGTCTAATTCTACACCGGACATCCAAAACCAATTCCGATCGCACTCCTAAGTCACAAATCATCCCCCGAAGCTAACTAAATCACCAGAATTCACATCCGAGCTCTCTAACTAAATAGTCAACTTTCGATTGACTTTTCCAAAACAAGCATTCCCTTTAAGAGTCTAAGTGTCTTATTTCCATCTAAAACCAATCCAATTATACCCGATCACCTCAAATACTGATATTGAAACATAGTGAAACATAATAGAAAACAGGGCGGTAACTCATGTGACAACGGGCCGGGCCATCACAATATTGCAGGACAAGAGGGCTCGATTATTTGGATAGTTCAAGGGTGCTCCGATTAGAGGCAGAGGTCAGTTTGGGAGGGGTCAGCCCAGCAAGTCCCCATATTCAGCACCACCACCTCCTCAAGGTACTCCAGGATGCCCTATTTCAGCGACATTCTAGAGAGTTCTTACCGCCTTCCAGCTATCCAGCATTCGTCTAGTGGACATTCAGATCCCCAAGGTTCTTCCAGCTCCTACTTTAGTGCTACACCAGAGAGTTCATTCCGCCCACTAGCCATTCAGGGTTCCTCTAGTAGGTATTTATACCATCAAGGACAATCTTTAGGGCAGCAGTCTATAGTGCTGAGAGGTTGTTAGGAGTGTGGAGATCCGGGCCACATAAAGAGGACCTACCCCAGACTTTGGGCAAGGCAGTACAGCAGGGTTAGCATCCCATAATTTTTGCACCAGTTGTTCAGCGGCCTAGAGGTGGAGCACAGACTGGTAAGGTCTGTCCTAGAGGTGGAGGCCAAGTAGGGAGAGGTCAACCAGCTAATACTCAGTTAGGTGGAGGCTAGCCAGCCAGTGCTCCAGCCAAATTCTATGCTTTTCCGTCCAGACCAGATGCATTGGCCTCAGATGCCTTATCACAGGTATTATTTTCGTCTGCGGTTGGGATGTTTCTATGCTACTTTATCCAGTATCTACCTATTCATATGTGTCATCTCTATTTTCTCATTTATTGGATATTCCTCGCATGTCCTTGGGTACACATGTTCATGTGTCAACTTTTGTGGGCAATTCTGTGGTTGTGGATCGTATCTACTGGTCCTGTGTTGTCAATTTCTGTGGTTTTGAGACTAGAGCAGACCTCATATTGCTTGATATGACCGACTTTGAGGTCATCCTAGGCATGGATTGGTTATACCCATACCACGACTTCCTAGATTGCCATGCCAAGACTATTACTTTACCGATGCCAGGGTTGCCGAGGTTGGAGTGGAAGGTTTCCTCAGTTTAGTACATCTAGTCGGGTTATCTCTTTTCTAAAGGCTTAACATATGATCGAGAAGGGTTGTTTGGCTTATCTGGCTTATTTTTAGGGTACCGCCGCAGAGTCTACGATGATTGATTCAGTTTCAGTAGTGCGGGAGTTCGCCGATATGTTCCCTTTTAACCTTCCTGGCATGCCGCCAGATCGTGATATTGATTTCCGTATTGATTTGGCTCCAAGTACCCAGCCTATATATATCCCACCGTATCGTATGGCTCCGAAAGAGTTTAAGGGGTTGAAATAGCAACTGGAGGAGTTGTTAGCAAAGATATTTTTTAGACCGTGTGTGTCACCTTTACCAGTGTTGTTTGTGAAAAAGAAGGATGTGACTATGCAGATGTACATTGATTACCACTGGTTGAACAATGCTACCATCAATAACAACTACCCCTTTATCGTGCACTGATGTTTTGTTTGACCAGTTGCAGGTTGCTAGGGTGTTCTCTAAGATTGACTTGAGATTGGGGTATCATCAGCTGAAGATTCTGGACTCAGATGTCTCGAAGACTGCTTTCCATACTAGATATGGCCATTATGAGTTTCTGGTGATGTCCTTTGGCTTGACCAATATCCCAGCGGCTTTTATGGACTTGATGAGTAAGGTGTTTAGGCCTAATATTGATTCTTTTTTTATTGTCTTCATTGACGACATCTTGATATACTCACGTGGCCAGGGGGAGCACGAGTAGCATTTTAGAGTAGTGCTTCAGACCTTGCGAGAGTAGAAGCTATACGCTATGTTTTCCAAGTGTGAGTTTTGGCTAGAGTTAGTAGCATTATTGGGGCATATTGTGTCAGGAGAAGGTATTAAGGTGGATCCCAAGAGGATTGAGGCAGTTTAGAGTTGGCCATGTCCTACTTTAGTGACTGAGATCAGGAGCTTCCTAGGGTTAGCAGGTTATTGCTGCTGATTTGTGCAAGGCTTTTCATCCATTGTTTCACCTTTGACTAGATTAACCCAGAAGGGTTCTCCTTTCCGTTGGTTCGATGATTGTGTAGCAAGCTTTCAGAAGCTCAAGCCATCCTTGACTACAGCACCGATTCAAGTGTTGCCTTCCAGTTTAGATGTATACAGTTTATTGCAACATTTCACGCTTTGGTTTGGTATGTGTATTGATGCAGGAGGGTCAAGTTATTGTATATGCTTCGTGTCATCTGAAGATTCATGGGAAGAATTACCCTGTGCATGACCTAGAGTTGGCGGCGATTGTCCTTGCTCTTAAGATATAGAGGCATTATCTGTATCAGGTATCATGTGAGGTTTATATTGATCATCGCAGCTTACAACATTTGTTTAAGTAGAGGGATCTCAATTTGAGGCAGCGTATGTGGCTTGAATTACTAACAGATTATGACATCACCATTCTTTATCATCTAGGCAAGGCAAATGTTGTCGCGGATACCTTGAGCAGAAAGGCAGAGAGTATGGGTAGCTTGGCATTTATTTCAGTAGAGGAGAGGCCACTTATCTTTGGACAATCAGTCCTTGGCTAACAGACTTGTGAGGTTGGACATTTCAGAGACAATCCGAGTCCTTGTGTGTGTTATTGCTCAGTCTTCATTATTAGGGAAGATCAAGGTTTGGCAGTTCGATGATCCGCATTTGGCAATTCTTAGTGAAATGGTGCTACATGGTAGTGCTAAGGAGGTTTCTATTGGTGAGGATGGTGTTCTACGACTCCTGGATTGCCTATGGGTTCCTCACGTTGATGGCTTAAGAGAAAGGATTCTAGATGAGGCATAGAGTTTGTAGTATTCCATTCATCCAGGTACTATGAAGATGTACCATGACCTGAGGCTGCATTATTGGTGGCGATGATGATGAAATACATAGTTGAGTATGTGGCTAGGCGTTTTAATTGCCAGCAAGTTAAGTATGAGCACCATAGGCCAGGTGGCCTACTTCAGCAGATGCATATACTTGAGTGGAAGTGGGAGCCCATTACTATGGACTTTGTAGTTGGGTTGCCGCAGACATTGCAGAAGTTTGATACAGTTTAGGTAATTGTTGACAGGTTGACCAAGTTGCCACACTTCATTCTGGTTATGACTACTTATACTTTAGAGAGGTTGGCTCAGATGTACATTCGGGAGATAGTTCGTTTGCACGGTGTGCCTGTATCCATCATATCGAATAGAGGCCCTCAGTTCACTTCCCATTTCTTGATAGCCATTCAGAACGAGTTGGGGACCCGTGTAGAGCTCAGCATAACATTTCACCCGCAGACCGACGGGCAGTCTGAGCGAACAGTTCTGATTTTGGAGGACATGCTCAGAGCATGTGTGATTGCTTTTTTAGGGCAATGGGATCAGTTCTTGCCTTTGGCCGAGTTTTCTTACAACAACAGTTATCAGTCCAGCATCGAGATGGATCCATTTAAGGCTTTATATGGTCGACGATGTCGCTCTCCTATCGGGTAGTTTAAGCCGGGTGAGGATAAGTTGTATGGTACAGATTTGGTGAAAGATGCGTGGAGAAGGTAAAGTTGATTCAGGAGAGACTTCACACAACTCAGTCCTGACAGAAGAGTTATGCATATCAGAAGGCGCGGGATGTATCATTCATGGTCGACGAGAAGGTTCTCTTAAAAGTCTCGCCGATGAAACGTATTATGAGATTCGTGAAGAAGGGAAAGTTGAGCCCCGGGTTTATAGGCCCATTTGAGGTGGTGAGGTGAGTTGGGGAGGTTGCCTATGAGCTTTCTTTACCCCTCCCCCCCCCAGCTTATCGGGAGTTTATCAAGTTTTTCACGTGTCTATGCTTTGTAGGTATCATGCCACCTTGTCTCATGTGATAGACTTCAGTACTATTTAGCTAGATTAGAGCTTGGGTTACGAGGAGGAGCCAGTTGCCATTGTGGATAGGCAGGATCGCCAGTTGAGATCCAAGAGGATTTATGCAGTAAAGGTCCAGTGGAAGGGCCAACCAGTCGAGAAGGAGACTTGGGAGTCCGAGGAGGACATGCAGAGTAGATATCCACGCTTATTTAGCACTTCAAATATGAACCTAAACACGTTCGAGGATGAATATTTGTATAAGAGGTGGAGAATGTAACGACTCGACTAGTCGTTTTGCTTTCTGGAACCCCAATCCCCTAAATAAGACATCATGTACTTGTTTTTCCTTATTTATGACTTACGGGGCTGGTGTGTTCGGGATTTGGAAGTATGTTCGGGATTTGGAAGAGTTTGGATTGAAATTGGAGCACTTGGTTCCTTAAGGTTGGCTTCAAAGGCCAAGTGTGACTTCGGTCAACGTTTTGTGTAAACGACCACGGAATCGGGGTTTAAGGGTTCTAATGGTTTCGTATGATAATTTCAGACTTGGGTGTATGTCTAGATCGGGATTTGGATGACCCGGGAGTATTTAGGCGCCTAATAATGAAAGTTGATTCCTTAAGGATTTTAAAGTTCATTAAATTTGGTTTGGAGCGGGTTTTTATGATATCGAGGTCCGAACGAAAATCCAAGATAGGGAATAGTTCTATATTTTCATTTAAGACTTGCTCACAAAATTTTGTGCCAATGCGAGTTGTATAAGTGTGTTTCGTTATATTGGAGGTAGATTAAAGAACTTGAAGTTCATAAGTTTGTTTCAATTGGTTTTGGGGGTGATTCTTTGATTTAGCATTGTTTCGGGTGTTCTGAGGGTTCGAGCGAGTCTGTTTTATGATTTCAAACTTGTCGGCATGTTCTGCGGAGCCTCGGGGGGCTCCGAGCGTGAATTGGATGAGGCTCGAGTTAAGTTAGAAAATTTTGGAAGGAGCTAAAGCTGCAGGCATCTGTCATAACCTCACCTGTGGTTGGCCAGCTGCAGGTGCGAGACCGCATAAGTGGCCAATCCCTTGTAGGTGCGAGACTACATAAGCGGCCAATCCCTTGTAGGTGCGGCCCAAGGGGAGGAGCCCAAGAATCACAAATGCGGCTCCTCTTCCGCAGAAGCGGCCCCCAGACCGCAGATGTGGGCCCAGCCAGCCCGACCAAATTTCGTAGATGCGGACCTTCCCACGCAGACGCGATCCCCTAGCCACAGGTGAGGAAATCGCAGGACGCAGTGTCTTCATTTAATTCGGGAATGTGTCATTTTTGACACATTTCATCCATTCCTTGGGCAATTTGGGAGCTTCCAAAAAGAGGATTTTGGCCTAGCATCTTGAGGTAAGTTATTCTTATTTAATGTGAGTTTAATACATAGTTTAGGGGTAGATTATACCATATAAATTAGTAAAAATTGTGGATTTAGAGTGAAACCTAGGGTTTGGAGAAAAATAAGAATTAACCTTGAAATTCGTTGTGAAATGAAGTAAAAATCATATATTCTTGATCCTTAGGTTATGGGTAACAATTTCCCTTGGAAATTTCTGGAATCAGGGCAAGATGAATTTTAGGAAACTTCTATTTAGCATTGTAAAATTACTTTAATAGTTAGAATATGAACTCTCGAGCTTGTATCGACTAGTTCTTACCCCATTTGAATAGTTTTGGCTCGTTCGTCTCCGAATTAAGGGTTTTAGAGCGTTCTTGAAATTGGAAGTTAGCTTTGGAGCAAGGTAAGTCTCCTTTCTATCCTTGTAAGAGGGAACTATCCCCCTAGGAGAAATAATTAAATATTTGCCACTAATTGTCAGGGATACGTACGTACGAGGTGATAAGAGTCCATGAGTAGCTACTATTATGCTTAAGTACGGGTAGTCTAGGACCCAAAAGCATGTTACTTTCTGTATTTGTAACCTTATTGTGAATTCAAAATTTGTAAATCATATTGAACTTGGAAAATGGATTTCTAGAAAGCCAAACAACATTTTCTTGACCGTTAAAGATAAATTTGACATTACTTTGGATAATTTCCTTCCTAATAAATTTCTGATTGACTGTTTGATGTGTTTAACTGTATTTGATCATGTCGCATGTATAATTCGCGAGCAGGGTAATAGATACATCTATGGTTCACGTCGTTCGACCTTCCGGTAGTGCATACTTTATTGTTATTATGTTGGATCGGGCCGTACGACCTCATCATTGTTTGCACATGATATTGCTTGGTACATCTATTGTATGTACTTCTTTAAATGCCTTGCACTATAAATTCTTAATTGAAATATCATTTATGAAAGAGCCCCTCACTGCATGTTATTAAATGTTATTTATTCATGACACCCATGCTTAGCGTAACACTTAAATTATGTTGTTATTGACCCTAGTATGTGTCAATTCGACCCCTCGACACTACTTCTTCGAGGTTAGACTGGATACTTACTGGGTAAATATTATTTATGTACTCATACTATGCTTCTGTACATAAATATACAGGATCTGGGCAGGTGCGTCTAGCTACCAGTCCGCCGTGCATTCTCGATACATGACCGAGTCTTCACGGTGAGCTATCCCTTCTTAGCCGTTCAGCAGCATACCAGAGTTTCTCCTTTTGTTATTACTGTCTATTCTGTTTCAGGTAGTAGGATAGTTATATTCTTTTGTACATTCTACTAGTCACTGTTGTATTTGTGATACTAGTTCCTGGCACACACATTGGTAGACTATTATTTTTTGGTTGCATTCCTATTATTATGATATTGTTACTTTTCGACTGTGTTAAATTTAAGTAAAGTAAATTTTTATGATTTTTTAATGAAATAATTTAGAGCTCACTAATTGATTAGGGTTGGCTTGCCTAACAACGGTATTGGGCGCCATCACGACTTATAATGGTATTTGGGTCGTGACAACTTCATTTTGTGTGAAGAATGAATTAACAGCGTTCAGCATCCCTTTAGTTAATTATTAATTCTTTCATTTTGGGAATTTAATGGCAACACCTTGAGAATAAGTTATTTTGGAATAAGAAAACGTTTGTAGAAATCATGGTTCTCACTTTGAGTATAATTCTTTTGAATGTGATCCAAATTTGATTCTTCATCTACAACCTTCTCGAGTTCTTATGAGCAACTAAAGTATGTTAAGGCTAATCCTTTCTTCTTTTGGCATGATCCAAGTAACGATACATAACGTAATTTTATTCCATAAGTGGTTCTACTCTTAGCAGTTAAGGATGTCTATGTTATTTGTTCATGTAAAATGATATTCAAGCATGTCTAAGCATGTTACTTAGTATCTATTGAGGTATTTGATAAATATTTTAATATTTGTAATAGAGTGATACATGCATCTTCATGCATTTACCGTCGTGCTACGGCCATTTGGACAGTCATTCATTTTCATTTACCACCGTGCTACGGCCGGTTGGGCAGACATGCATCTTCATTTACCACTGAGCTATGGCCGGCCCGGTAGTCATGCATTTACCACCAGGCTACGGCCGGTTGGGTAGTTACCACCGGTTTGGCAGTTATGTATTATTATTTACCACTAGTTGGGATGTTTTGCATTTACCACTGAGCTACGGTCGGTTGGGCAACTACCACTGATTAGCTGGGCAGTCATGCATCATACGATACGGGTAATAGTCTCAAAGAGAAGCATTATGTATATAAGTATAATAAGTATGCATATAAAGAGATTCAAGTTTATTCTTATATGACTTTAATTAATGTTGACTTATTATTATGTTTCGGTTCCGCCTTATATACTCGGTACATTATTCGTACAGACATCCTTTTTATTGCAGATGCTACATTCATGTCTGCGGGTATTGGTAATCAGTTAGACGATCCCTCATAGAAGACGATGTTAGCAATCAGCGAAGGTTCGGTAAAAGTCCACTTCATTCGGAGTGCAGCCGAGTCTATAAGTCATCGTGTCAGAGTTTTGCTACAGACTTATGGTTAGGCAGGGCCCTATCTCATTTGATGTCAAATAATCTTAGAGGCTTTGTAGATAGATGTTTATTTTGTACAATATAGAAAAGGCCTTGACGACCCATACATATTCATGTTTTAAGAACGATGGTTCATTGATACAACGTTTGCCCACTTATAGTTATACATTTTGAGTTGTGGCCATGTTGGCCCATGATAGTTATGGAAGATAAAATGAGTTACAGAGTGGTTCGCTCAGGCTAGTACGACACTGAGTGCCAGCCACACCTCCCCAGGTTAGGGTGTGACATTACGAACTTACTCGAAGCATCAAATCACATCAAATAATATCAAACCCATGAATTGTACCCCAATTCAATCCTAATGAAATTAATTATCTTTCAACTTCAAAAACTATTGCCGAACCACATCAAATTAACTCCGAATGACCTGAAATTTTTTATACTAGCCCCAAATGACACAATAGACCTATTTCAACTTCCTGTACCAAAATCTGAACCTGATACAACCAAAGTCAACTCTCGGCCAAACTTCTTAACCTTCCAAATCTTCAGCTTTTCAACTTTCGTCAAAAAGCCACTAACCAACCTATGGACCTCTAAATAAACATCCAGACATACGCCTAAGTCCAAAATCACCATACAAAGTTATTGGAACCATCAAAACTCTATTCCAGTGTCTTCTCTATAAAAGTCAAACTCCGATCAACTCTTTCAATTTAAACCTTCAACTTTAGGACTAAGTGTCCCATTTCACTCTGAACTTTCCCAAAACTAATCCAACAATCCCGGATAACCACAAATGAACATTGAAGAGAGAATAAATAGGGGGATGAGACTATAATACACAAAATAACCGACCGGGTCATCACACAACCTCTGCAATTATGATACATGCATCGCCAATGTGAAGCCTGCCCAGTCTTGTGCATTGTGAAACATGCCCAGTCCTATGCATGTCGCAAATGCGGCTAAGGTTCTGCAAGTGCGAACCCGGTAGGCATCACAACTGCGAGAAAAAGATCGTAAATATGGCCTACCTATGCTCAGCTCCCCATCACAAGCGTGTCATTCCCAGCTCCCTTCGCAATTGCGATAATGGTCATCGCAAATGCGAACTGGTGCTCGCATTAACGAGACCTACAACACCATCCAAAAACTAGGATTCGCTGAAACAATCTAAAACACTCTGAAATGCGTTCGAAACTCATCCGAGCTCCCGGGACTCCACACCAAATATTTGCACAAGTCTAAAAATATCATACGAATTTGCTCGAACGCTCATTAAACAAAAATAACTTCCGAAATTACGAATCTAGCACCAAAATGTATCAAAATTCTCAATGAAACTCAAGAACTTCTAAAATCACAAAAGCGTCTGATTCCTATCAAACCAACTCGAAATGACACCAAACTTTGCACACAAGTTCTCAATGACAAAACAGACATATTGCAAGTAACGAAACTAAAATTAAAATCTGATATCCACAAATTCAACCCATGGTCAGACTTAGGGAAATTTTAAACCTTAAAATTGTCAACTCTAGCAAAAAGAGGCAATTCATCCTAAGAACCTTCGAATTCAATTCGGGCATACACCTAAGTCCAAAATCACCATACGAACATATTGGGACCATCAAAATACCGTTTCAGGATAGTTTTCGTAAAAGTCAAACCTCGGTCAACACTTCCAAACTAAGCTTCCAAACTAGGAACCAAGTATTCAAAATCAATCCAAAACTTCCCTGAAACCAAACCAATCACCCCCGCAAGTTACATAACCACAAATACACATACATAATGCTTCAAAAGGAGAAATGTGGCTTAAATAATTAATACGACTAGTCGAGTCGTTACATAAAAGTTAAATTTGCAATTAGTATTATTTAAAAAAAATAGATTTAAATATTTATTATAAAGAATTTAATTATTTTTCATTTAATTTAAATATAAAACATAAAGTTATATATATATAAAATTTAATTAATATAATTATAGATATATCAAAATAATAATATTGTTAGGGACATATGTGCTTACATGTTACATGTATGAAAAATATTATCTATTCTTTAGAAAATAACAAATTAGACAGTATTGCATTCTGTCAACTATAATATATGCACCAACAAGAGTTGTGGTGGAGTGATAAGTTCCTCTTCATCCTTAACCAAAGGTACCGAATTCGAGCCCTATGTATGAAGTTGTCTTTGTTAGGGAGTGCATTACTCTCTAATATGAAACTTCCCAAAGTAAATTCAAATTTAATTGGGCCCAAATGATACTCGGATACTTAATGTAAAACAAAAAAAAAATACAATATATGCATACATGCCAAAAAAAAAAATAAAAAAAAAATTACAAACTAGAGATTATATAATACTGGTATACTACCAAAAAAAAGAAGAAAACATACCTTGTGAAGAAAAGTGCTTAAATATGGTGATTAACCTTATTACTTGAAAGATCGATATGAAACGAAGACAAAAATAACCGTAAGAGATAAAAGAAGAGATCTATTTATAACAGAGAGATTATTCCAATGAGGAATATCAGAAAGAGAATAAAAAAATGATAAAAATAAAAAAGAAGAAGAAAGGGATAGTAGAAAAAAAAGTGGTAAAGAAAAAAGTTAAATTAATGGGGAATAATTAAAAAACATAAATTTATGATAAGGATATTTTGTCTTGAAAAAATTAAATTTCTTCTTCTGCTCCTGCTTCTCGAAAGAAGTTAGAATTTGTAGCTTTCTATAAGAAAAAAAATTACTTCTACTTCTGTTCAAAAGTACTTTTCTATCTAGACCAAACATTTCAAATAAGTATTTCTTCTCTTTTTTTTTTTTTAACAAAAAAGTACTTTTGACTTCCAAAAAACTTGGCCAAACAGGCTCTTAATATTTCATTTTTTTCAAGTTTTATTTGCTCAGCTTTTATTCTTTTTAAGTTAGCCTTTGATTTTAAAATTCCTTTCGGTATTACTCTAGGTTAGATGTTGTTCTAGATAATAAAAATGTACTATGTATGTTCTAATGGCTGTTGTGATTGATTTTCTGGTTTTAGGTCTTCAAAAAATAGTTAATATTATATATCATTTTTATTGTTTGATTGTTATGAACTACTGCAATTTTTACAATTCTATTCAATGTACGTTCTATTACAATCATGTTATGAGTGTAATATACCTTTTGTTTTTATTTTTGGCTTTTCCAAGTATTACAAAAAAAAATTATAATGTTCACGCACAAGCATTAATTTTATATAAAATACTAAAACTTAAACATTCATGGGCTTACGCCTCACACAGTGAGGGACAGGGAGAAATTTAAAAATAGCCAGATTTACAACTGGTCATTCAAAAATAGCCACAGTTTCAAAAGTAATCGAAATTTAGTCATTGTTCATGTAAAGATAAATCTGAGCGAAAACACTGTTCAAAACCCGGAAAATACGCCCGCATATTATACGGGAGTTCCAGCATAAGTATGCTTGAACTCCCGCATATTATACGGGAGTTCCAGGATAACCATGCTGGAACTCCCGTATAATATGCGGGAGTTCAAGTATAATTATGCTGGAACTCCCGCATAATATACTGGAGTTCCAGCAAGTATAAATGTCCAGTATAATATACTGGAGTTTGGAGCACCGGTGCTCCAGTCTACCGTATATTATACATGAGTCATCAAAGTGTACCGGTCCAGCATAATATGTTGGAGTTCGTAGACAGATGCACCCGAACTCCCGTATATTATACGGGACCGGTCTCTGTTGCAGTAAATAGTGGCTATTTTTCATTAACATCATAAACGGTGACTATTTTTGATTGACCAGTCCGAAAACTGGCTATACCATGCTATTTTGACGCAGTGAGGTTTAGAGCGTGCTCCGCATTAGGTAAAAAGCCTCGTCTTGTGCTTATGTCTTCTAATAAACTGTTGGCAATATCTTTAAATTTTCTTCTCCACAAGTCATATACTTCCAAATCAAACATTTACTACATGTAAGTAGCAAAACAGAGAAAGCAGAAAATTGACAGAACTGAAACTTTGAATTGGACAAGTGTACAAGCCAAAGTAAAGCTGTGAAAACCCTAACTTTTTCATAAGAAAATAGAAAAACATATATGGCAAGTAATCCGGGGTTTTCTTTTTAATTTTCTGACCGAATTTTATTTTCAAGATCCAAATCCAAATAAAAAACTTCATCCGAAATCAAATCGAAAAATTCATAATTTGAAGCTCGATTTGGTTTTCTGGTTTAATGCACACCCCTATATATTGCAAGTATTATTATACAGTTTTATACTGATTTTTTAAAGAGGCAAAGAAAGAAAGTTGATATGTTGCGTCATGCTGCAATTGTGACTGATTAGGGATAGAGATTTGAAGTTGAATAAGTTGATGAATGAAACTGTCGTCTGCAACCAAAGAAGCGAAAAATAAAAGAATTACGTACACCAATTTGTTTGGATTAAGAAAGAAAGTGACATATTTAGTGTGGAATAGAAGTAGATTTGCATTAGTTATTATTAAATAAAGAGAGGCTACCGCAACCTAATACAGTATGATCTATGACCACTAATAGTTGATAAGGACTTGCAGATCTCACACATCATTTCAGAGTCATATATAACTTACACTTAACCAAATCCATATAGGCATCATAGTCACGCATAACTTACACTTAACTAAATCCTTATAGCCATCATAGTCACACATAACTTAACACTTAACTAAATCCTTATAGCTGCACTAAACTTTACATATTTTAAATTGTATATTATATAAACCGATTTCTAATGTATCAAATTACGCATCCAATAAGAAATAACCCCGATAAGCCTATACTATAATCATCACACTACTAATTTTTGGATTATATAGTCTCCGATTACTTTTCTTTTTAAATGCAATCACGCGAAAATCTTCGATTACTAATCCCTGTATAACTTATTCCTAAATTACACAAACCCTACACGGGCTACACACATACTAAACACATTCTTACCAGCTTATTAATCAGGTTTAATTTGTGCGTCCTGAGAGATAGAAATGTATGGTACTAAGCACAATCTTGAAAACAAAATTATCAATCCACGTGCATATGTGTAACGACCCGACAGGCCGTTTTGAGCCTTAGCGTGTCGTTCAACAGTCTGAGGCCATAAGCAACTTCATTTCAGGTATTGTGACTTGTTCGCATGGTCGGAATTTAAATTCAGGAAGATCGGAGTTAAATTTAAATGAAAATTCTCATTTGAGAAGCTTAAAGTTGAAAGAACGAACTAGGATTGGAATTTTGAGTAAACGACCTCAAAATCAGGATCTGAAGGTTCCAGCTGGTTCGTATGATGATTTCGGACCTGGGCGTATGCCCGAATTGGGTTTTGGATAACTCAGGAGCGTTTTGGCGCCTATTGTGGAAGTTAGCATTTTAGAAGGAATTTCTTAAGTTTGGCTTGAAGTGCATTTCAGTTTTATCGATGTCCGTTTGGGATTCCGAGTCTGGGAATAGCTCCGTATGGTGATTCTGGAGTTGGGAGCGCGATCGAAAGTGAATTCGGAGGTCCGTAGGTCATTTTGAAGCCATTTGGCTAAAGATAGAAATTTGAAGGTTTTGGAAAGTTTGACCGGAGGTTGACTTTTTGATATCGGGGTCGAAATCCGATTCCGGGAGTTGGAGTAGGTCTGTAATGTCAAATATGACTTTTGTGAAAAATTTGAGTTCAATCGGATATGATTTGATGGGTTTCAACGGATTTGTACTAATTATTATTAGTTAAATTTGAATTCAAGTAGTGAACTTTTATTTATGAAAATAGAAGAAAAAACCTTAGATTTTTAAAAGTATTAAAAGAGGAATTAATTAATAATTTAGTTGGCTGGCATGACAGAGGTGTCCGGTGCCACCACGACCCTTATTGGATTTTGGGTCGTGACAACATGGTATCAAAGCACTAGGTTCCCGTCGGTCTCACGAGACATGAGCAAGTCTAGTAGAGTCTCGCGGATCAGTACAGAGACGTCTGTACTTATCCTCGGGAGGCTACAGGGCTCTTAGGAGTACTTCCCTTCTTGATTTCCTTATCGTGCGATTCAATTCCTTTAAGGCTTATGCCTTTGATTCCTTCCCACTCAATCTTACGCGACGCGGGTGCTTGTAAGGAATCGATAATTTGAAGAATTGAAATGTCACTACAAATGTGGTGCAGGATGATTTTCCCGGTATAGTTGGTTGGAATATTATAGTCACATTTTGGAGGGATATTCTATTGTTTCAGCTTATTAACAGAACTTCTAAGTGCCTTGAGACTAGGCACAGGTTGCCATGATGCTTATGAGCGATTATTCCACAGTGTTATTGTAATGGTAGGGTGTTGCCCATGTGTCGGGGCAGTGAATAAATTTAAGGGAGGTTTACTCAGCGTTTAATCAAGGGATTCAGTATTTTATTTCCGGCAGGGAAAAGTCAATCGAACTAAGGATGGTCAGGTGGAAGTAATGAGGCTTGGTATTTGCAAGCGTGGCTAAGCTTTCTTTTATGAGAGGGTGTCGTGGTCCTGATTGAACGTACTAAGTTTGTCGGTGTTATAATTTGCTACAATCTTCCTTTATGGCAGGTTATTGTGAAATAATATTGGAGGTACAATTATAATTTTGGAGTTGGGAGCACGATCGGAAGTGAATTCGGAGGTCCGTAGGTCATTTTTAAGCCATTTGGCTAAAGATAGAAATTTGAAGGTTTTGGAAAGTTTGAACGGAGGTTGACTTTTTGATATCGGGGTCGGAATCCGATTCCGTGAGTTGGAGTAGGTCCATAATGTCAAATATAACTTGTGTGCAAAATTTGAGGTCAATCGGATATGATTTGATGGATTTCAAGGGATTTGTACTAATTGTTATTAGTTAAATTTGAATTCAAGTAGTGAACTTTTATTTATGAAAATGGAAGGAAAAACCTTAGATTTTCAAAAGTATTAAAAGAGGAATTAATTGATAATTTAGTTGGCTAGCCTGACAGAGGTGTCAGGCGCCACCACGACCCTTAGTGAATTTTGGGTCGTGACAATATGAAATAGTAACTCTGTCATCTTATTATAACTTTTAAAACTTATATTATATAAACTATGTCATTAACAAGGGTGAAGCAATGTAGGGATGGCAATGGGGCGGTGCAGGTTTCAGCTTATGCGGGGCGAGGCGGGACGGTGCGGGTGCGGGGTTGGTTGAAGTATTTTTTTATTAAATTCAACCCGATTGTGGGCGGTTGTAGGTAGGGGTGTCAATGGTTCGGTCCAGCCGATTATTTTACAAAATTTGTACCATACCAAATTTTCGGTTATTTTACTTTATATAACTAAAATTAGACTTTTCGAAATCGTCCCAATCATCTTGATTTTTCTTCAGTATCAGTACGATTCGTTTAGTTTTTTGATATTTTTTAAAAATTTCCCGCAAGAGTTGCTAGTTAAAGTTAGAATGCGATAATGTGGTACTTGCATAGGACTTTGATAAAACTCTCTAGCAAGATATTTTTATTATTTTAAAAGTAATTATCAAAGGAACGTGAAAGATAACCAGAATAGAGATTCATCTCACTATTCTATGTAGTGTAAAACAAATTAAGCAAAGACATGAGAAACATAAAGCATACGAGTGGATATGTAAATTGAGTTAGGACTCAAGAATAGTGCTTAATAAAAGATTTGTATCCAACAAAAGAAACCTAAATTATATAAGTGGAAAGACATCCAACATACTACGGCTTGCTACTGAAGATCGTCGGAATACCCAGTGGCTTGCTACTCAAGATGTTAAAACTAATTTAGTATCAATATGAGCAGTAAAATAGATTTGGAAGTTGGGACCTTGGATATTAATTATTGGTCACATGTAACCATATCCATAATCCCAATACCCAAGAAACAAAAAAATCTTTTTGTTAGTTTAAAACTAAGTATAAAAAATATATTTTTTATATATAAATTTATTCGGTACGGTTCGATATTTTTTTAATTTATTTTTATAAAATTAAAGATCTGCCCTATTATTCTGTATGGTTAAAAGTTTATATAAAAACCTATGGTTTTACTAAAAGAAATTTTATAATCGGTTCGATTCAGTCGATTTAGTCAGTTTTTAAAGATCCATTAACACCCCTAGTTGCGAATTTTAGGAAAATTTGATCAATCCATAGAATTTGGTTATATAATTCTTTCGCTAAGCCTCTAAGCATCAAGTTTCGTGGAATCTTTCTTATTATTTACGGCTTTAACACATTATATTCAATATTTATTTCCCTCGTCTTAAATTGATATATTACAAAAAAAATTGCTATATTTAGTTTGTATTGTCAAACCAGTTTTTGCATTTAGCTCATCATTTTTAGGGTGATGTGCACAAATAGCCACTAACGGCTCATGTCTTTATTTTAAAGCCAGCGTTTTAAATGTTTTTAGTTGTTAGCCACTGGTTTAATAAACTTTAACTGGCCGGAAAAAAATACCCTTATGCTCATGTCCTTAACTTCAAGACTTCAGGACTACATGTCCTTAACTTTTGAACTTGAAACTCTAAGTTTAAGACTTCAGGACTATATGTCCTTAACTTTTGAACTTGGAACTATAAGTTCAGGACTTCAGGACTACATGTCCTTAACTTTTGAACTTGGAACTCAAACGCCAAGACCAAGTGTCCTTTAACTTTTGAACTTGTAAGTCAAAGTTAAGGACCTATTGTCCTTAACTTTTGAAAATGTAACTGTAAGTTAAGTAGTGTTTGTCCTTAACTTTTGAACGTGTAACTGTAAGTTAAGGACTGTCTGTCCTTAACTTTTGAACTTTAAACTCAAAGTTAAGGACCGCCTGTCCTTAACTTTTGAACTTTAAACTCAAAGTTAAGGACTGTCTGTCCTTAAGTTTTGAACCTGAAACAATAACTTGAAGACTGCATGTCCTTAAGTTTTGAACTTGAAACTATAAGTTAAGGACTGTCTGTCCTTAACTTTTGAACATGTAACTGTAAGTTAAGGACTGTCTGTCTTTAACTTTTGAACTTGGAAATTAAAGTTAAGGACCTATTGTTCTTAACTTTTGAACTTATAACTGTAAGTTCATGACCTATTGTCCTTAACTTTTGAGCTTGTAACTATAAGTTAAGGATTGTCTGTCCTTAACTTTAGAACTTGTAACTGTAAGTTAAGGACTGCATGTCCTTAACTTTTGAACTTGTGTCCTTAACTATTGAACGTAACTTCATGAATTGATCACAAAGTTTTGGCACATGGTAAACTTCTTGTTCACACGTTATCATGGACGGGCATAAGTTATACAAATTGTTTAATTAGAAGTTCCATTGAATTGGCAAAAGTTGTCTGTGCTGTTCAATTGGTTATAAATTTTGCCGAACTTAGCAAAACTGGGTTACTACCTTCATTATAATTATCTTGTTAAATTGTCAACAATTATTAATTAATTGGCAAGAGTTGGTACTGCGTTGCTTGTTCGCATTTGGGATCTTCTGCAGTATCCGCATATGGTGGTTGTCTCAGGTCTTCCATCATAGCGCGTTCTTCAGTGTATTAAATCTTAAGACTTCAGGAGAAAAGAGAGAAGGAGAGATTGGCAAGGAAGAGAACATGGACAGAAAAGAAATAGAAGAAAGGGTAATATTGTCTTTTCATACTAATTTTAATAGAGTAGTGGCTATTTATGCTCAACATTAGAATTACTGGATAAAAAATAAATACCGCCTCAAATTGTGGCTACCCCACGCCATTTTTACTCATTTTTACTACAAAAGCAATTAACTTAGTTGGGTTCACATCTGTCCAGAAACGATAAGAAGATTTAAAATGATGTTATTAGCCCTTTAATTTTTTAGATTTGCTTCCGTCTAATAATGCTTTTGTTAATGTAAGTTAACAGAAAAATGCTTGGGAAAAAGGGGAAAATGTGTACAATGAGCAACAAAAACTTTCTTTTTTTCTAATTGACGAATACATTACATGATCAACAAAAGATCATGCATTTAGTTTTAGTAAACTGAAAATTACATCCAAAATCTCAAAAGAAAAAAACAAACAAAATGAAGAAAAAAACTTATGCGGGGCGGGGCGGGGCGGGTGGACGCGGGAGTTAGTGTGGGACAGGTGAACGCGGGTAGAAATGCTAAGCTGAGGGGGGGGGGGTTGAAATCCTTGCGGTTTACGCGGGTTTGCCCCACAACCACACCACCCCGCACTATTTTCCATCCCTAGTAATGTATGGCCAAGGCTGGTCAACTAAACAATCCTCGCCAAAAAGTATACTATGTATAGAATAAAATATTATTTATTATTGATTAAAAATAGACTTTGAACACCCTTGCATCGACTAGCCACTAGTCATTAGGACATAATGAAATAAGGAGTATCATTTTTTAACCATCTCGTTACTTGAAGAAGACTCAGTTTCCCGAAAATCGCATAAGTGTGCTAATCGATCAGTTTTTCAAATAGACACTGGGCTAAGATGACTGTATTGGTCAAAATCTGACCATTGTGGTCGACCTAACTGGGATCCCGCATAATTGGCGGGATAGAGAGAGACACCACGACCTACTTCAGTCTGAGCGCCTAAAGTGCACATCGAGTTAAAAACAAGACTCGAGTAGCAACGAAAACGATCGTAGTAAGGAGGCACATCGACCAAAGAATATAGCAAGGGCTCCAAGACTATATATAGGGGAGGAATCCTCAAAGTAAGGGGGACTTTTTCCTCTATCCCATAGTTTTTCTTTGAAGAAAGGATACAAATTGATCATCCTGGTTGTACCATGAAAGAAGAAACATCAAACATCAATAATGATTGATCACCCTTATTTTATCTTATTCATTACTTTCCGATTCATTTTTAGATCTGACGTTTATTACGGTTGGCTAAGATTTACCTCATCATCTTCATTAATTGATTTAATCAAAAAGGTTTCGATATCTTTTGGTCAAACAATTTGACGCCGTCTGTGGGGATTTCTTAGTAAAATCTCCTATTCTCCTTCAGATAAAAAATCGGAAACATAATTGCCCGCCAAAGAGAGTGGTAAGTGAACCTCAGGTGCTAATCTAGGGCATGATGCTGCATAGAAGCAGATGTTACAAACAATGTCCACTCGAAGCTTGCAATATAATACAACGACCGGTATGTAAATCCCATAAGGGAATAGGCACATCTCACGGGACAACCCACACACTAAATGATCCACAAACCTAATCCACGCAGAGCCAAAGCATGTAAGGGGGGTGGGGGAAGGAAGGACGAATACGGTCACCGAATTCACAAACCACCATTCCATCAACCATTTAAATGCTAGGCAGAGAAAATAACGTCACAAGGCTACCCTCGTCCATTGACTCATCAGATAGAGGTAAGGAAGATTTCATCTTGGCTTACCTTATGTTATTTGGTTAAACAGGAACACACGCGCCGCATGGGCAAACGAGAAAACAAGAACTTCAGTTGAAGAGTGGAAGAATTATCACGAAACAACTTGAATATCACCAGTCCCAGGCACTTCAGCTCTTGGGCAATGACATCCCCAAAGTCGTATTCCTCCCCACCAGGTGCGCCCCAATTGGGGCCCTCCCGGGGAGGTTTTGAACGAGGCAAGGAGGGAGATATCACCAAACTCAAAAGACAGTTCATCGCCACGCGCATTGGCAGTTTCTCCAGGCCGAACGGCAAAAGGGATAAGCAGGAAAACTTCGACGCATGCATAAAATAAACGTTATCAAAGATAGCAACATTCACTACTCTCCGACATCACACCCTCAATACAGACCAAATCAGGTAGAACTGGGACTCCCCAGAGGACGCCCTAAAACCCTCCAAGAGGAAAAGTAGGACTCACGATAGGTCAACATTTCTACGAAAGCTTGAAATAACACCCTCAAGGCCAAAGACCATCGCCAAAAAAAAGAGTTCGACCTCGATCAAATAACGACAGGTTAAAATTTCGATGAAAGCTCAAAATAACACCCTCAAGGCCAAGAGCCATCACCAAAAAGAAGAGTTCGAACTCGATCGATTAATGACGGGTTAACACTTCGACGAAATCTCGATATAATACTCTTAAGGCCAAGGGCCATCGCCAAAAAGAAGAGTTCAATCTTGATCGAATAACGACGGGCTAACATTTTGATGAAAGCTCGAAATAACACCCTTAAGGACAAGGGCCATCGCCAAAAAGAAGAGTTTGACCTCGATCGAATAACAACGGGTTAACATTTCGACGAAAGTTTGAAATAACACCCTCAAGGCCAAGAGCCACCGCCAAAAACAAGAGCTTAACCTCGATCGAATAACGACGGGTTAATATTTCGACGAAAGCTCAAAATAACACACTCAAGGCCAAGGGCTATAGACAAAAAGAAGAGTTCGACTTCGATCAAATAACGACGGGCTAACATTTCGACGAAAGCTCAAAATAACACCCTCAAGGCCAAGGGCCATCGCCATAAAGAAGAGTTCAACCTCGATCGAATAACGACGTGTTAACATTTTAATGAAAGCTCCAAATAACACCCTCAAGGCCAAAGGCCATCACCAAAAAGAAGAGTTCAACCTCGATCGAATAACAATGGATTAACATTTCGACGAAAGCTCGAAATAACACCCTCAAGGCTAAGGGCCATCGCCAAAAATAAGAGTTCAACCTTGATCGAATAACTACGGGTTAATATTTTGACGAAAGCTCGAAATAACTCCCTCACGGCAAAGGGCCATTGCCAGAAAGAAGAGTTCAACCTCGATCGAATAACGACGGGTTAACATTTCGACGAAAGCTCAAAATAATACACTCAAGGCCAAGGGCCGTCACCAAAAAGAAGAGTTCGACCTCGATCGAATAACGACGGGTGAACATTTCGACGAAAGCTTGAAATAACACCCTCAAGGCCAAGGGATATCGTAAAAAAGAAGAGTTCAACCATGATCAAATAACGATGGGTTAACATTTCAACGAAAGCTCGAAATAACACCCTCAAGGACAAGGGCCATCACCAGAAAAAAGAGTTCGACCTCGATCGAATAACGACGGGTTAACATTTTGACGAAAGCTAAAAATAACACCCTCAAGGCCAAGGGCCATCGCACAAAAAAAAGGGGTTCGACCTCGATCGAATAACAATGGCTTAACATTATGACGAAAGCTCGAAATAACTCCCTCAAGGCCAAGGGCCATCGCAAAAAAAAATATTTGATCTGATCGAATAACGACGGGTTAACATTTCGATGAAAGCTCGAAATAACACCCTCAACCCCAAGGGCCATCGCCAAAGAGAAAAGCGACTTTGCCCGAATCAACAAAAGTTTGGTTCCACATTAACAACCCAAGTCAAGATTGGCTCTGTTCAAAGTTATGAAAGTGTCATATATCCTTGTTTCAATTCAAGAATGAATATACTTAGGGCAATAAGCCGTCAGTCGACCACATGTCACTCTCGATCGTCCTTTCAAAAACACGACGGGATAATACTTCAACATTAGCTCGAAAGTAACATCCCTATGGCTAAAGCCATTATTAAAGAAAATAGTTCGACATCACTTGAACTACGACGGGATAATACTTTGACATTAGCTCGAAAGTAACATCCCTATGGCTAAATGCCACTATTAAATAAAGAGTTCGACATCACTCCAACTACGACGGGATAATACTTAGACATTAGCTCGAAAGTAACATCACTATGGCTAAGGCCATTATCAAAGTCCTACTCAGCCTGTTGAGGTTGAATTCCCTAAAAATCAGGAATTCACCACACAAAAATCCAAAGTCTTGTACCGAAGTTATGTAAAGCGAAAAAGAGATAAGTACAGAAGGCAGACAACAATGAAAATTCCTCTTTATTCAAAGCAGCTCCGCGAATAGCCGCTGATTACACGTGGCTAAAATTGGCCAAGTCAAGGAAAAAATAATAACAACAAGCCAAAAAAAGACTCTAACAAAGATAACAGCTCTTTCACTCGGCATCATCACTGCCATCCTCATCATCACTATCTCCAGGAAGTCCTTCTTCATCATCAACATCCTCGCCGACATCGCATGATCATATCCACAGTTAACACGAGCCTCTCGTTCCTTTGCCCATGCTCCTTTATATGCGGCCTTGGAAACATTGCCCGCTTCCCACAAACTCTTGTATATGTCTCGTTGGGCTTCGTCATGAACCCAGAGCTCGTGCAAAAAAATGGGGAATAGTGGCGGAGGCAGATTCAACTTTCGCCAACAATTGCTCTTTTTATGCCTCAAGAGTAGTGACCCGATACCCCAAAGTCGAAGATTCCCGATCGATTTCACCAATACGCTCTTCGAGCCTTGCCTCCCAAGCGTTGGCGTCGCTCTTTCAAATTCCTACTCGGATTGAAGGACGCGAATGGTGTCCTCTAAATTCGCCGCCCTCGCTAATGCCGATGCCCAAGAACTCTCGATATTCTCCAATCCAAAAACTTTTCTCTCAAGCTGGGCTAACTTGCCCATCCATTCCGCAATCATCGCCTCGACCCTGATGGTGTTTTGATCCATCTCAGATTGCATCGACCGCACCTTCGCCTGAAAATGCTTACACTCTGAGGAAACCCCTTTACCCAACTCAAGTTCTTCATCCTTTATACGAAGTTTCTCCTCGAGATCGCTACTCCTACGGATAGCCTGCATCAGATCTTGATCTCTCTTCACTTGTTCCTCACTAAGGGATTGATTACCGGCGTTTGTCCTCAGCCGTGTATCTCACGGCCCTTTTGGCGGTAGTGCCGATACTTCTCCAACATCATCAGGAAAATATTATCCCGAGTGTCGGCCCTTTGATCACTCTCAATCCCCACCATGTATGTCTAAAAGACCAAAATTAATTAAGGCCAAGGTCGCCAAAAATGAAAAGAACATAAGAGAAAGGAGAAACTTACCCTCAAGCCCATGGAGGCCACTTCATGCATCAAATTGATGTCACAGATGTCCCGAAGAGCCTCGTTCTCGACGGCAGAACACAAAAGGTCAAATTGCAAAACCAGGTCTTTCGTATCCCCCAGGAGGTTAATATCGGATGACATTTCGAGTATACAGGACGGACCTCGCGCATGTACCACCGTACTAGTCAGTCCCTCTTCAAACATCCTGAGGTTAACAGATCAAGATCAGACTCAGATTCGTAGTCATCGACTATGACAACTTTTCCCCTCTCCGGGGCCGAAGAAGAGGCATGACCCGGTCCAGAAGATGGAATCCCGCCCAAAGTAATAACAACAGCCTCGGGACTCCAACTCTCCATCACAATAGTCTGTTGTTCACTTACAACGGCAGGAGTCTGTGTCGACGGATTGGTCACGGTGATCGGCTCTACCTCTGCAGACGGGTTAGCATCGTTCCCCATCTCCGACTCCATTAGGAGATACCACCCTATAAACTTACCACGGCTAATGGAGCCATTTCCAAATCCACACGTCGTCTCTTTGAAAGCCCCTCACCATCCTCTGCACGGGAAGACACCCCATCGGGTGAATAGAAGTCGGAGTCCCAGATTGAAAAATTGTTTCTGTGCATACGGCTATAGCTGCATGTTCAGCCTGAGCAGCCCTTGCCATAGGTCGAGCAGCAGGTCTCGGTACGGGACAGGCAGAGGATGTTGACTGAATAAATGCAAGTGGAGGAGCTCTCGCCCTTCGTGCTCTCCCTACTAACGATATATGTAATATAAGAAACAAGGCCAAACTACAAGGTGGAACACGACAATTGTAGTAAAACTACTTACCAGTAAGGGGCTTACGTCTATATTTTTCGTAAAAGAACGACCATTCGCAAACTCCCGCCATATGAGGAAGAATGGCATTTACCCACTCACGAATATCATCAACAGGTGTGGGGGTAGTCTCGCAGCTACAAAAACAAGAATAGTTTACTACTACCTAAAGAAAAATGGTCGGCTATTACTCCGACCAAAGATATAGAAACTTACATGAAAAGTTCTACCTCTTAGGAAACCTACAGGATCCGCCACAAGGTGCTCGGTCCGCACATAAAAATAGATCTCATAGAAACGACGGTTGGCTCGGTTGTCCATCTTCACCATCAAACTCTTCGTCCCTCGATGGCGCATGTTATCGTGCCATGAATGAGTTGAGGAGCAAAGATATTAAGCATGTGTCTCCAAGTGATCTCGCGACCGGCAAGTTATGCAAACTTGAGCAGCATAAGAAACAGTTTATACAAGTACGGTGAAAGTTAAGCTGGACATATCTTTATAAACGGCAAAAATCCACCACCAAGAGAGGGAGAAAAGCATATACCCGACAATAAAGGGATAGGCGTAGAACGCACAATACCCTGGCCGATCGAAATGTATTATGTCATCCCCCATCGTCGGCAGCATTACCACATGCTGAGGGATCCCCCATCTACCCTTCAGCTCCGCAATTCCCTCCTCAGTCATCATAGAGGAAGTAGTTTCCGGATCTTCTCCAAAAATACTGTGGAAATCATTCCACGGCTTTCTAAGGCGGGTAAAATTTCGGCCGCCGTTGGAACCCCCTCATCCTCTATCACTTATACTCCTCCAGGAGTAGGAACATCACTTTCCGGCGCCGGAGTTACGACCAGATTGTCAGCAGGGGAAAAACTACCAGCCATTTGTATCAATTTAATAGAACAAAGTGATGGAGAACTAAGAAGAGACTAAAATGAAAGTTTTTGGCTAATCGGAGAGAATAAAAAATTCGAAGTATCGGAAGAGAAGAAGATCCACAAATTTCTTTCAACAAATGCAAGAAAGTGTGTCAATCGAATGGTGTTTTCCTTCTATTTATTGTAACATAAATTCCCCAAGCAGGAAACTAAGAGTCGCCAATCAAAACTGATAGAGCACGAAACAGTTCAATCCCCAGGAAACGTGTGTCAAAATGGCAGAAGCCATGAACGACGTATTGAATCAAACAACACTTCAATTCTGAAATGGTCACGACGGTCCAAAGGTATCATTGGAGCGATGTGTCGTTGTCTCACTCTAAAAACTACTTCGAAGGCATGAACAATCAGATTTCTCCTAAGTGTTCGAAATTATAATCAGCCCACTGGGCCGGATAAGAGACGACCCCGACGGATGGAGGGACTAACTGTATTGGTTAAAATCTGACAATTGTGGTCGATCCAACTGGGATCCTGCCGAATTGGCAGAATAGAGAGAGACACCATGACCTACTTCAGTCCAAAGTCCAAACGCCTACAGTGCACATCGATTTAAAAATAATGCTCGAGTAACAACGAAATAGGTCGTAGTAAGGATGCACATCGACCAAAGAATATCGCAAGGGCTCCAGGACTATACATAGGGAAGGAATCCTCAAAGTGGGGGGGGGGGGG
>MU698080.1:38396-63072 GCA_026770625.1 Nicotiana glauca
CTTTCCTCTCCCCTATAGTTTTTCTTTGAAGAGATGCAAATTGATCATCCGGGTTGTATCATGAAAGAAGAAACATCAAGCATGAATAAAGATTGATCACCCTTATTTTATCTTATACGTTACTTTCCGATTCATTGTTAGATCTAACGTTTATTACGCTGGGCTAAAATTTACCTCATCGCCTTCATTATTTGATGTAATCAAAAATGTTTCCATATCTTTTGGTCAAAAGTGACTCATCGTTGAATCACTCATATTCTTGAAAATTAGATGAATAAACAATAATTTACTGAATTTTAATCTTTATGGAATAGCCCTAATTTTGACAATACACACCAGAGCTTCACCTTCGTTATGGTAGATTTGATATATCTAGGTATACGTAAAAGATGACCCTCGAAATTACCAAGTCTTCCCACATGGACGGAGTTGTCCTAATTAAGAAAGATTTAAGACCAATTTTCATCTTCAAAAAGTTCTAAAATCACCACACATCGTAATTTTTATTTATATATTTTTTTAGAAAGAACTTTCCATTTTCTCTTCTTTTTTCTTCTTTTTTTTTTAAAAAAAATTGTGACAAAATAGGTAGTACTAAGATATGATGGACGGTCGCTATCCATTTAAAAAAGGGGTAGATTAGGGGTCGACAACTAATTAAGGTTGTTAAAGTGGCAATAATTAGCACAAATGAGTGATGGAAAGCTTAAAGTCCGAAAGAAAATAAAGAGGCAAAGAGATAATACTTATAATACTCACTAAAAAAAGGAGGGGTTTGTGAGAAATCTAAGTCCATATAATAATGGAGCAGATAGTGAATGAGTGATTTGAGTGTAGGGACAGCCCGCAATCCACCAAATAAAACATGATTTCTTTAATCATCACATTGAAAGTTCCTAAAGATTTATATATATATATATAAATTATTATAAGCAGCATAAAGATCCATTACAAAATTGACAGGATATATCAAAACCCCACCACAAGCTAAGACTGCACACCACGTTTCGGCTTCCCAACTCCTTTTCTTGACCTCACTAACGACAACACTTCTAGAATTATTGTCAAGAAGTGTGATCCGAAATTTTGATTTATTCTCTCAACTAAAGATTTCGAGTTGAATTGGTTAAAATGGAGAATTTTATAGTAGGAATCACTTTACTCCTTAAGGAGTACACTGTGATTTTGATTAATCATACCAATTAGCTTTTGAATACTAATGTGTACGGGTAAAGTTTGGAGCAATGTCTAACCCGATTTTCCGATGAGAGAACCAAGAGGGAGTACGGATCCAAAAGATTGTAATAGAGGTGAGAGACCCTTCGTATCGAGACCTAGGAAGAGTGAATGGTATATCCGACATCAGACATGGCCCAGGCCGAATAAAAGTTCTAGACTTTAGGAGAGGGTGAACAGTTATGCATGACGAATAGAGGGTGTCACACCTCCTTTTTCTACTACTACACCCGGAAGGGCGTAAAGGAGTTTTTTCAATTAAAGGACAATCAAAACGGGATTCGTTTATTAATAGATTCAGAGTTGCCAGTTGGGAGATTTATGGTGTCCCAAGTCACCGGTTGAATCCCGAATCGAGGAAATTATTGACTCTGTTTAACAGTTCGCGATCCAGAAATCCGAGTAAGGAATTCTGTTAACCCGAGAGAAGGTGTTAGGCATTCTCTAGTTCGGTGGTTTTAGCACGGTCGCTCAACTGTTATATCTGGCTTAATTATCTAATTTGTTATACAATTATGAACCTACGTGCAAATTTTAACTTTTAACTGTTTTTATTATTATTTTTCAAGAGAATTGCAACGTCGTTAAAATATGTCTCGAACCACGTCACATAAATGCACCCGTGGTCTTTGACATATTTCAACTTCGTTGAGATCTGGATTTGGGTCACATAAATGCACACCCGAGTTTTAAGAAGATAAATTATTAAAAGCGTGCCTAAAGTGACTAACGCATTATTATCTTTGGGGAAGGCCGTGAAATTTGCTAAAGGGCCCATCCCGAATTCTAGGTATTTTTAGTATAAACATTTATCGAGGGCCCCGCAATTTATTTATTTTTATTTGGCGAGGTTCATCTCATTTGTTTTAAAAGGATATCCTAAGGCAAGCTACAATTTTCTACTTAATCTGTCTCTAATAAAACGTAATTAATTATTATTGTTTAAGAATTACTGCATTTAGGTCCACAAATTCCAAGCATCCCGCATGAGGGAATTATAATTCAAATCCGGCACAAAATGGACCAATCACAGGCATGGACCCAGACCCCAAACAAATATGCAAATCAGACTTGGGCCTGGGTCGTTCATTTTGGCCCAGAAGCATATAACGCTTGAAGTGGGTTGTCGAACCCCAGTAACGTTTCAATTCTCATAAAACAAATGACACTGAAGTTGTTTCATATTATGCTATCCAAGGAGCTAGTGAATGACTTGATTATAGGTAATTATATTTTATTTTAGTCATGACTTTTTACAGAAGCATGTGACATTCAGGCAGAACTAGATATGACTATAATTACCCTACGCTTTCAGATTAACACAAGCTCAAATTAAATCAATTCCAGCAACTCAACGCCATTTATACAAACATGAGACAGAAATATTGATTCACTACTGAGTTACTTCCTAGTCAAATACATGAGGTAACAATCAGGTAAATAACTATAGCATTATCATGAACCTATTTTAACGAATGACTGCAAAATTATCTACTCCTAATAATTCAAATACTCAGTCATCAACACTTAGTGCATATCAAGTCATTGAACCAGTTTCCAGCTCGAGATGTATTCAAGTTCTGCATATTTAAACTAACAACTAACTAAACCAACTATGTCTCAGACATTCCAAATTAACAGTACAAAATTCATGGTAATTTAAAACAGTCATAATTTAATTGTAACATCCCAAGCATAACAGAAGCATTCAAATTGCAGTTCCATAGTAGAGCTTAAGCCTCAATTTCATTTCATTGTCAACAGAGGAAGCCACATCAACACAGTCTCAGAAATGTGTACCTGGAATTCGATAACAGAAATGAAGAAAGGAGAGATCAGCAGCAGCTCAAATACAGCAGATGAGCAAGTCTCAACAGCAATAACCAGCAAATAACCCCAGAATTAGCTCGGACAGACCAGTTTTAACTTGAAAATACCCAGCAAATACTTGAAAATGTCAACACACCAATACTCGCACCAAAAACTAGTTTAATTGAACCCAAAACTACTTGAAATCAGCCTAATACACCTCTGAAATTCTAGTAGCTAGATACTAAACCAAAAGATGTGAATGAATCAACTAGAACTCATGATTATTCTACAACACCCAATGAAACAGTAGACTTAATATCTATATCTATACTCTCATTGTATAATTGGTGATTTCCAAAGTATTTTCCTCTCTTTCTTCACTGGACTCTCAGAAACTGATTGTCCTAAAAGCTTTTTCTCTCTTTTCAATCTTTTAAAATCTGTCCAGAACTAAAATCCTAAGAAAGCTCTCAAAAACTCTCAAACATAGTCTGTTCTCTCAAACTGAATCCCCTTCAACTCAAACTCTATATGTATGAATCTCCCCCCTTTTATTCTGTTTTTCCTCAACTCTCAAAACAAAACTAATTGTCTAAAACTGATCTTTTTAACAGCTTTTCTTTTCTCCCCCTTTGAAAGTCTAAAAGTCCCCCTCTCATTAGGAAGTGTGTGTGTATTTAAAAACTAGAACTAGTCCCTTTTTCCTTCAAACCTTTCACTTTCCAGCCTGTATATTCCCTTATTGTGTGCACCTTAAGCCTTTCATTATTTAACCCTTGCTTGTTTCTGATTTCAAGCTCTTAAGAGAACTAAAGCTAATTAAGAAAATGTTATTCCCCCATCATATTCCCTGAAACTTTATCCTACCCCAACCCCTTTTAACCTGTATTAAACCCCATCAGCTATAACCAATAAGCAAACCTACCAATTAACTAATTAATCACATTAAACTAACTCCTAATTAAAACTAGAACACTAAAGCTGAATCTAAACCAAATTCACATTAATTCCAAACATCAAACTCAACAGAACACTATTATGCTTCACATCGTCAAATTCAATAATAGTTCGAACTCAAACCCAAACCAAATCGAGCAGAGTTGAAACAAGGATGAAGGATTCACTAATCAAAACAGCAATTAGGTTGCAATGAAATATTAACTACACACGGAATGAGTTAAACCCTGAATTAATCCAAAACGAAAGAGGTGTGGAACATAATTCATATATGTACAAATTGACACATAATGCAGAACAAATTCGGCCAATCCAATCATTCCGAACCAAATACATAAAAGAAAAGAGTAGAGAAGACAGTAATCGGAATAACATTGAAACATAAACATGAAAACAAATGACAAATAACAAGAACTAATCGGATAAATTGGGAATCAATCTTGGCACCCTGACTTGAATTCAAACTTCCATTTTGGATTTGAGATCGAAATGAACCTTAATCGAGTGTTCTCGACTGAGAACACACGACTAAGGTCGATTACGACCTCAATTTTTTCAAATTTGTATTAACCGTGGAGTTTGGTTTTTTAGGGTTCGTCCGTTCGATCTAAAATTCGAGGGGTTCTAGAAAGATTCTAAGGAAAATGATGATGGGTATAGGACGATGGAGGTTGGGTGATCATTTGGTATTAGTTTGGGGTCAATTGGATGAACTAGGGTTCGGTGTTGATTCTTTGATCTAATATTCGAAGCATCCTAGGGTGATTCGAGGGTAACTGATTAGATATTTGGGATGGGGAGGTCGAGGGGGTCCTATGGTGTAATTTTTAGGGTGATTGGGCGACTGCCGCCGGCGGAGGCGATTTTCGGCCGGCGGTGTGCGGTGATATAAGGCGGAGGGTTCGCTTGGTCTCTGAGGTTAGAGACAGAAAGGGAAGGGGGGTTTGTCTTGGGGGGGGGGTAAGGTTTAAGCTTATATACTAGAGGTGTAAGTGAATCCAAACCGTTAGATCTGATAAGATCAACGGTTTGGATCACTTCATTAAATAGAAACGGTGTCGTTGGTGTGGTTACGAGGCTGGATCGATTATTGGGGTGAACGGGTCGGGTTGTGAGGGAGATTTGTAACCGTTGGATCAAACCAATTCTACGGTCCAGATTAAAAGAACTGAAACGTTGTCGTTTGGATAATTCTAGGGATGGACTGAACCGTTCGATCGCATGAAATCGATGGTCCTGATTCATAATGCCCAAACGACGTCGTTTTGGAGTGGCCGCAGGTGGACTGGATTGGGGCGGGTATTGGTCTTAGGATTTTCGAATTAAGATGGCCCAATTTCCTAATTTTCTTTGTTTTATTAATTTCTTTCACATTTCTTTTCCAAAATTAAAATCCTAAAAATCCTAAATTAAATTATAAAACCAAATTAACTTATCAAAAATACTAATTAACTTCTAATAATAATTATCACACATAATTAAATGCCAATTTAAAATAAAATCACACATTTTAACATTAAATGCTAAAAACGCAAAGTACTTTATTTTTTGTGATTTTTCGTTCTCGTAAAAAATTATTATTTAATTAATTCAAAAAATGTATAATTAAATACTAAATGTAATTGTAACATATTTTTTCTATTTTTCATTAGTTAAATAAATAAACATGCCCAAACAAATGCACACAATAATGAAAAATACCACAAAATAGCAAACAACACAAAAATTATTTTATTTTGAATTTTTGGGAGTAATTCTCATAGGAAAAAAATCACGTGCTCACAGAGGGCTATAATACTCGTCCTCTATTGGATATCACGGCTCAAATCTCTCTCTATGTAAATTATGAATCAATAATTACCGGAAAAAGAAGATTTTTACCTTTTTGGACTTATACTTGGACTGAAACTCTCCTACTATATAAAGGGGAAGTTTTTTGTTTAGTTTGACACATTGTAACACTTAATTCAAAGTTATGGGCTTAAGGTCTCTTAGTCTATATTTTGATGATCTAACAAACTTTCTGTACAAAACCAGATAAAGGACCTGATGCTTTCCTGGTACAATCATTCAGCAATGGACTTAAGATAATCTGGGAAGTGTGCCTTTGGATTCACAAGAACCAGTTTAGGGACCTGATCCCTTGGTGTTCCCTTGACAGAAGTATATGTCAACTATATAGCTCGAAAGCAACTACAGAAAGTGATTGCCTGCAACTGTACACGGTACAATGCAGCAGTCACTTCCCATTAGGAATAGGCATGTACCAACCAAGAATAGACATCATCCTTGGGATATCATTTGTAGTATAACAACATTGTGTAAGGCATAAGATATTTACTTCAGCATTTAGTCATATTCTCTAAAGCATTGAAGATCTAATCCAATATTGAAGTCACAAGTTTGTCAAGAACAAGAAGACAACTTCACTATGGACGAGTTTTACTATGAGTCAGTGTGTGTCTTTAGTTGAGTTGTAATCATGTTTTCTGTTCTTCATTATAACTCCTATCTTGGTTTCTTAGAAGTTGTGTTTTAGGAAACTCAAAATCATAAACCATCTAAGTTTGTGTTATGAAAATAGCTAGTCATCGTTTGAACTCTTTGTAACTAGTGAGTGACAAAGCAGCTTGTGATAAGTGTATTACAAGTTAGAGTGATTGAAGTCTTTGTAATAGAGTCATTACAAAGTGGCTTATAAACTGTAGTTACAAGTTAGTGAAGTTGAAATCCTACCAGTTTAGGTCGTGATTTTTGTCCCCGTGATTTGGGGTTTTTCCATGTAAAAATCTTATGTCTCATTTAAATACTGTTTTAGTCGTTAGCACCGAGGGAACTGATATAGGACCAGGTACCTATACAGTTGGTGGACACATAGAAACTATCAATTGGTATCAGAGCGGGTTCTTTCTGAAAGGTTAACACCTAGAAAGGATCTCAATGGCTGCTCTTCCAAATTTTGAGGAAGGAAATTCAACCTACTGACCTCCTAGATTCAATGGTCAGTATACGGCTAGTGGAAGACTCGTACGCATGATTTATAATGGTATAAGACTCCGAGCTGTGGGACGTCATTTGTGATGGTCCATATGTTCCTATGAAGAAGTTTGGAGAATCTGGAGTGATGGGGCCGAAAACCAGAAAAGAATACAACAATATTGACCAAAAAGCTGTTGGGAAGAACTTTCATGCCAAGAAGATCTTTGTATGTGGTATAGGACCTGATGAGTACATTAGAATCTCAGCCTGTCAATCTGCCATGGAAATATGGAAAGCATTGCAAATGGCACATGAAGGAACTACTCAGGTTAAACACTCCAAGATTGACATGCTCACCACCGAGTATGAGCTTTTGAAAATGAAAGATGATGAGGCTATACAGGATTTACACACTAGATTCATATCTATCATAAATGATCATCATTCACTTCGAGAATTTATTCCAAGAAACAAGCTTGAGAGGAAGGTTCTCAGAGTTCTACCTAGCTCTTGGGAGAGTAAGGTGAATGCCATTACTGAAGCTAAAGATTTACAAACTCTAACTATGGATGAGCTGATTAGAAATTTGAAGACATATGTGATAAAAAGAAAGAAAGATAGCGAAAGAAGAGATCCAAAGAAGGAGAAGAACCTAGTGCTCAAAGATGAAAACAATGACTCAAATGAAGAAGATAGTGATATGGCCTATCACACTAAAAGATTCCAACATATGGTTCGAAGAAATGGTGGCCGTATACCAAAGAGAGGCAGTTCAACTAAACCAAGGAACTATGATCTCTGTCACAAGTGCGGAAAGTAGGGCCATTTCATAAAAGACTACCCACTTTTGAAAAAGGAGCATCATAAACACAACTCTGACAAAGCAGCAAAAAGGAACCCGGTTCCTGACAAACGATTCAGCCAAAAAAGTGCAGGTGACAATGTTGTGAAGCAAGCTCTTGCTACATGGGAAGACTCCTCAAGTGAATCAAAAGGGGAACTAGATGCCGAAAACACCTCCATGATGGCAGTGGAAAATCAAGGAAAGGAATATGACTCATTGTTCGCATTGATGGCTCAGTCTGATGATGATGAAAATGATGAAAATAATGAGGTAAATTTCAGGGATGTTCAGAGAAATATGAAGTCCTGATCTTCTAAGAAATTGATGTCATAAGAAAATGTTCTAATTGATGAATATTATAGTCTTGTTAATGATAAGTATGTCTTTACCATAGAGATAGGAGATGCTGAACAATCTAGAGATAATCTGGTGCTCTGTGTGATTGATTTAAATGAGACTATAGGCAATCTTGAAAAAGACAAAGAAGTTCTAGCTGAAAAAATAAATAGTGTAGAAAATAAGAGAGATGACTTGATGGTAGAGGTTTTTGACTTGAAGGAAACCATAGCAAACCTTACAAAAGAAAAGAATACTCTAGAAGAGAAAATCGTAGCTACTGAGCAAGAAAGGGATGACTTTTGGTGGTTATCATAGAGGAAATTGATCAAAGTACATCTAAGGATGACTTTTGGTTCGATCAAAGTATATCTAAGGATGATGTTACACAATACATTTATAAAAAGATGAATGGTGAAGGTTCATCAACCCAAGGGTTTTGATCCTTGGAAAGAATTGATTCTTTCCAAGAATAAGGAACTATCCATTGCTTCTCTTAAGATCTTTTCCTTCGGGAGACAATGGAATCAACAAAATTTCTCCTTGATTGTTGGACCTTCCAAACTTGACGACTGACCGAATCTTCTAGCCTTTATTATTCTCCTGTGATTTTGCCAATCATAGATCACTTCGAATCTTTACTTCGTTATGGCTGATTTCATTTCCCAAATTCACGAAGCTAATCCTGATTTGCTGATGTAGATTTGTAGCTTTCCTTGTACACCGTGCGTTCTATAGGTGGCTTCCCTTGTGAGTGATTTCATTCCTTGTTCGACACAGCAATTTCACTAGTTCTTCTTTACTTCTTTGAACTCCTGTACATATATATTAATTACACCATTAAAATTATGATCTAACAATCTCCCCCTTTTTGATGATGGCAAAATAATATACGTAGATGTAAGAAAGTAAACAACAGTTGACTTCCCTGTTTGTTACTAGCCGACTTGGCTCCCCCTCAATGTGTGTAGTCAACTGGACTTAGTCTCCCCCTCAATGTGTGCAGTCGACTTGTACCTGTATCCTGTATAGTTGACTTGTTCCTGTGCAATACATATAAAGTCTATGCATGTAGCATAGTCGACTTAACCTGTTCAAAGAATAAAGAGTACCATCTATGCATGTAGCATAGTCGACTTGAACTTGCATATATTATCGTTACAGACCAAAGAGGTCTATGCATAGTCAGCTTAAACCTTCACAGATTATTATAATAGACCAAAGAGATATACATTCTCCCCTTTTTTGACATCAGCAAAGAGGGATTAGTAAGCAAAAACTATCTACACAGGCAAAAAAAACATCCAAGGGCACAGGACCAAAACAAAGCCAAAACAAGTTTGAAACAAAAATTGTCTGTAAAACACATCCACACTAGCAACGCAGGAAGTAAGTAAGAGTGTTGCAGATCGCCTCCTTCAACTGTTCAAAGCTGGTGCTTGCAGCAACACTCATTCCAATTAGCCTATCATGAACATCCTTGAAGGCTTTAACCGCATTCCCCCTTACCCTTTGCACATCCACTTTGATTTTAGACACGTCAGACCCAGTTTCCTTTGAAATAACATGAATAGCACCCATGGGCGATGGGCTCCATATCGTCAAGATCCACATTTCTTCCATGGGCGATGGGCTTATCCTTGAGAGAGATAAAAGAATCCATATTTGGGGTATCCCAGAAATTTAGGTCGGGATCGAAAGAAGTAGAGAAATCGAATTTTGATTTCTTTGCAGTGGAAGAGACGGGAAGATCCTCCATGGGACGCTTACCAGAGGCTTTTTCTCCTAAGAGTTGAGAGTGTTTAGAGAACGCTCCTTGAGAAGAGGCGAAGTACTCAGAATGATCAGACCTTAGGTCTACTTGCTCAGGAGGCGTTGAAGAGGGTTTTTCCTTAGAACGTGTGCTTTTTCTGGTGGACGCAGAGGGATTTTTGGAGGTTTTTGCCATGGGAGAAGAGAGGGTTTTCACAAACTGAAGAGAGAGGATAGAGATGAGAGTGACCCGAAAAGGATAAACTTAAAGTAAGAAAGATTTGACGGTTGACTACAAAAAGGAAAGAGTGTTAGTTGAAATGACGTGATGATTGGCTTTCCATCTTCGATTGCGAACTGATGTGAAACAGAAAAAAAGACAGGGAAGGAACTGAAAGCGTAATTAATGCACTGAAAAGGAGTAATTATGACAAGTTTTTGAAAAAGAACTATTATGTCCTAAGAGTTTTTTGAAAAACAAATTATGCCAAGTAATTTTTTCAAAAGGCAAAATCTTTCTTCCAACAAAGGTTTAGTAAAAATATCAGCTAATCAGGCAGAAGTGCCAACAAAAGCTAATTCTATGTCACCCTTAAGAACATGATCTCTAATAAAATGATGCTTAATGTCAATATGCTTTGCTCTAGAGTGATGCACATGATTTTTGGAAAGACAAATTGCACTTGAATTATCACAAAAGATTTGTATAGGTTTAAAAGAAAGTTCATAGTCACCCAATTGATGAGACATCCATAGGAGTTGTGCACAACATTGACCAATGGCAATATACTCAGCTTCAGTAGTGGACAAGGCGACTGATGCTTGCTTTTTGCTGTTCCAGGATATTAAAGCCTTTCCTAGTAATTGACAAGTGCCACTCATGCTTTTCCTATCTTCCTTATCACCTGCTAAATCTGCATCTAATAAAACTTCTAATTTAAATGAGTTAGAGCGAGGATACCATAATCCATGAGATACTGTGCCAATAAGATATCGAATAATTCTTTTTACAGCAGTCATATGTGACTCCTTGGGAGCCGACTAAAACCTGGCACATTTACAAACACTGAACATTATATTTGGTGGACTTGCGGTCAGATACAGTAGTGATCCAATCATTCCTCTGTATTTGGTTTCATCAACTGGAGTACCCTGTTTATCCTTATCTAAATTTTTAGCCGGACTCATAGGCGTGCCAATTGATTTTGCTTTGCTCATACCAAATTTCTGGATCAACTCCTTTGTATATTTAGTCTGACAAATGAAGGTTCCTTCTTCGGTCTGTTGAATTAGATGCCCAAGATAAAATGTGAGTTCACCCATCATGCTCATTTCGAACTCGCTTTGCATGAGGTTTGCAAATTCCTTGCACATAAGAGAGTTAGCAGTACCAAAGATAATGTCATAAACATAAAATTGAATGATAAGATTACCTTCAGTTAATCGTTTAATGAATAGAGTAGTGTCAATTTTACCTCTAGTAAACCCATGATCAACAAGAAAAGTACTTAACCTGTCATACCAGGCACGTGGATCCTGTTTCAGTCCATATAGGGCCTTAGTAAGATTGTAAACATGATATGGGAATTTTGAGTCTTCAAAACCTAGAGGTTGTTTTACAAAAACTTCCTCTTCGATGAATCCATTCAGAAAAGCGCTTTTGACATCCATTTGAAATAACCAGAATCCTTTAAATGATGCGTAAGCTAGCAGGATTCATATAGACTCCAGTCGAGCTACTGGGGCAAATGTTTCATCACAGTCGACTCCTTCTTGTTGTGAATAGCCTTGAGCAACTAATCTAGCCTTGTTCCTTATGACTTGTCCCTCTTCGTTCAATTTATTTCTAAATACCCATTTTGTTCCGATGACAGATACATTATCAGGTCTAGGTATTAACTTCCATACTTGATTTTTTGCTAAATTGATCTATTTCCTCTTTCATGGCTTTCACCCAGCTCGAATCCTTCAATGCTTCCTCTACCTTTTTGGGCTCTATTTGAGAGATTAGAGCAATATTTGCTTTCTTTTTTATGGCAGCCCTGGTTTTCATTCCTTCGTTTGGATCCCCTATAATATATTTCTGTGGATATTCAGGTTCGCTCCTCCATTCATTTAGTCGGACAGTGCTTGTAGTCGACTCCGTACGTTGTTCAGTAGAGTTGTCGCTGACTTGTTTAGTCGACTCAATCACATCTGCGGGATTAGTTGACTCATGTGATTTTTCTTTATCCTGAGCTTCTTGAGTTTAATCTTCGTCACCTGCATTAGTTCCTTTTTCGACCAAGGGATTATTTTCATCGAATATAACATGGATAGATTCTTCTACGCATAAAGTACGTTTATTAAAAACTCTAAATGATTTTCTATTTAATGAATAACCAAGAAAAATACCTTCGTCACTTCTTGGATCAAATTTTCCAAGATTATCCTTACCATTATTATGAATGAAGAACGTACTTCCAAATGGATGAAAATAACTGATTTTCGGACGTTTACCTTTCCATAGTTCATAGGGAGTCTTTTTCAGAATAGGCCTTATGAGACATCGGTTGAGAATGTGACATGCAGTACTCACACCTTCAGCCCAGAAATGATTTAGGAGAGAGAATGTTATAAGAACATGGTTCTTGCTATGTCCTGAAGAGTTCTGTTCTTTCTTTTCACAACTCCATTTTGCTATGGTGAGCGTGGAGCGGAGAAATTATGAGTGTAGCCTTGATTGTCACGGAAGTCTTCAAATGCTTTACTTTCAAACTCGCCTCCATAATCACTTTGGATTTTTTAGATCAGATATCCTTTTTCTCTTTCAATCCTTTTGCAAAAGAATTCAAAATTTCTTAAGGCTTCATCTCTATGAGAGAGGAAAATCACCCAGGTAAAGCGTGAAAAGTCATCAACAATAACAAAAGCATATTTCTTGCATCCTATGCCAGCAGTTCTAGTAGGTCCAAATAAATCCACATGAAGTAATTGCAATAGTTTTGAAGTAGACACCATGTCTTTGGTTTTGAAAGAATTTCTAGTTTGCTTACCCATCTGACATGCATCACAAATATGAGTTCTAGAGAAATTTAGTTTGGGTAATCCAATAACTAAATCATATTTGGATAATTTTTCAATCAAATGCATGCTGGCATGACCTAGTCTTCTGTTCCACAACCAGGGATCATCAGATATAGAAGTTACGCAAATGTGACCATATATATTTTTGAATCCATCAAGTATGTAAACATTTCCGTACCTTTTTCCAGGAAGAATTATTTTACCTGATTCGTCTTCGATGGCACAACCTGTTCTCTTAAATTTTACCTCATATCCTGAGTCACAGAGTTGACTTATACTGAGAAGGTTGTAGTTTAGTCCATCAACAAGATATACTTCAGTAATGTCACAGTTGTTGTTAAAGGGAATAGTTCCAGTGCCAACTATTTTGCCTCTTGAATCATCTCCAAATTTGACGCATCCTCCATCAATCTTTGTAACCTCCTTGAAAAGATTTTTGTCACCTGTCATGTGACTGGAACACACACTATCTAGATACCATTTTCCTTTGTGTCTTACTATATGGTGTTCCTGCAATACAGAAATATCACATTATTTTATGTACCCAAGCTTTCTTGTGTCCTGGTGAGTTAGTGTTACTGGGTTCAGAATTTTTAAGTTTCCAAACCCATCCAGACATAAGAAATTTACAAAAGTGACAACCAGAGTATTTATGCCCACTTTTATTATAGTAATGACATTTATCCCCAGACCTATTTTCAGGTCTTCCATAAGTGTTGGAACTAGCTATCATGAGATTAGCTGATTCCGTTCCAGTTGACTTGTAAGTTGACTGGTCCGACCGGCTATTTGATTTAGTCCTGATTGGTTCTTTTGCAGTTGACTTGTAAGTCGTCTGGTGTGACCTAACAGAATTGTGACTGGTGGATTTGCGCAAGCTGTTAAGTTGCATTTGCAATTCCTCAAACTCCTCTTGAAGCACTTCTTTTTCAATTTCACATACTTCATGTTTGAGTTTTCAGTCTTTAATTTCCATATTAAGTCTCTTAAGCTCATTCATCATTTTTTGAGACTCTTTTAAGGTGGAATCAAGAATGTCTTGTAATTCATTACATCTTTCACAGTCATAAGATCTTACCTCGCTAGTTTCTCCTCTTGCCATAAAACAATTTTCATTGTCTGAATCATCTTCATCTGTCCAGCATCCTAAAGTTTTGTTGATCTCATTTTTTAGGATTGTCATGAAGCAGAGATTTTCTATTTCTTCATGGTCTGAGTCATCCTCATCGCTCCAGCTTCCAAATGATTTGTTCTTGTTGAATCCTCTAGAGATCTTCCTTTTCAATTCTGGACACTCTGCTTGGATGTGTCCAAATTTTCCACATTCGTAGCATTTTCCATTGTTCTTATCTTGTTCATTGTATTGTCTAGATCTCCTTGGTGGAAATCTTCCTTCTTAGTATTTCTATATATCCTCATCAGTCCATCCATGTTTCTAGACATTATAGCAATTTCTTCTTGTAGGGCTTCAGGATCATCAATTTTATTTTCAGTCGATTCAGTAGTGGTTTTGAATGCAACAATTTTCTTTTTCTCCTCTTGATTTGTCTTCTTCAGGTGTGTTATTTCAAAATCAATGAGCTCTCCTCGTAGTTCATCGTATGATAACTTGTTAAGATCTTGAGATTCCAGGGTAACAACGTTAGTTTGCCAAGTGGTTGGTACACTTCTGAGAATTTTTCTAACCTAATCGCCATTGATGTATGGTTTGCCAAAAACTTTTAAGTCACTGATTATCTTACTAAACCTGACAAACATTTCTTCGACGGATTCTCCTTCCTTCACTGAGAACAGTTCATAGTCGTGAACTAGCATATTGATGTGAATTTCCTTTACCTTGCTGGTACCTTCATAGGTAACCTCAAGTTTGTCCCACATATCTTTGGTTGTATCACAACTAGATATATTCTCATATTCTTCGCCACTTATTGCATTGTGAAGCAGATTTCTTAACTTGTGATTTATTTGGACGGTTTCCAGTTGTTCCTTTGTGTATGAGTCTATATCATCAAGGTCAACGAGTGGTGGAGTGCTGGAAGGCAGTGGGTAATTTCCCTTCTTGATAACTCTCCATACCTTGACATCGTATGCCTTGGTGAAGATTTCCATTCGGATTTTCCAGTGGGAGAAATGTTGTCCATTGAAGTAAGGTGGACTTACTTATGAAGTTCCTTCCTAAAAGAGAGCTCCTATGATAACTTGATTTGCCAAGATCTTTTTCTCACAAGCTGTTAAGTAGAAAACAAAAGTGTGAGCCTTGCTTTGATACCAATTGAAAGTACAAGGGGGGGGGGGGGGAATTGTCAGAAATTGAAATTAATCGTTAATGAGTTGGCTTAAAACTTTAGTAGTCGACTAAATATGGCAATCTTGCAGATATAATAGTTTGAGGTAATATGCAGAAAGTAAATGCAGAAATTAAAGACACCACGAATTATATACTAGTTCGGATTCAATATGAATCCTAATCCAGTCCCCTTGGGTTGCAAGGGATTTCTTTTTCAAGAAAATGAGTTTTCTTTCAAGTACAGATGTGATGTATATCGCTCAGGTTCTCTAGCACTCGTTTAATACAATGCCTCACCAGTTGTATGGCCTCTTTCTATCCCTGACTTATTACACAAGATATCTATGTAGGCTACTATGCTTGTTTGCAGTAGAATGAAGAGATTTATTTTGGTTTGATCAAAGTATATCTAAGGAGGATGTTACACAGTGCATTTATACAAAGATGAATGGTGAAGGCTCGTCAACCCAAGGATTTTGATCCTTGGAAAGAATTGATTCTTTCCAAGAATAAGGAACTATCTGTTGCTTCTCTTGAGATCTTTTCCTTTGACAGACAATGGAATTAACAAGATTTCTCCTTGATTATTGGACCTTCATAACATGACCACTGATCGAATCTTCTAGCCTTTATTATTCTATAGTGATTTCGCCAATCACAGATCACTTCGAATCTTCACTTCGTTATGGCTGATTTGATTTCCCAGATTCACATAGCTAATCCTGATTTGCTGATGTAGATTTTTAGCTTTCCTTGTACACCGTGCGTTCTATAGGTGGCTTCCCTTGTAAGTGATTTCCTTCCTTGTTCGACACAGCCATTTCACTAGTTCTTCTTTACTTCTTTGAACTCCTGCACATGTATATTAATTGCATCATTAAAATATGATCTAACAGAAACCATAGAGGGACTCAAATCAGAACATAGGAATGTAAGTATTGAGAAAAGGAAGGAAGTATCTAGTGAGACACACATCAATCTTGAAAAGGAATTAAATGATGTGAAAACTAGTCTATGTGGTGAACTCAAGAAAAATAGGCAACTTAAAGCTGAATTGGAGAAAATAAAAATTTATCTTGAGAAATCACTATAGTGGACCTGGTCATCAGAGGCTGTCACTGCCATGTACCTAAACAATAGTGGAAACATACAGGGAATCGGGTTCCAAAAGGAGAAAATTCCTTATAACACTCATCACAAGTACGTCATTATTCTTGATAATTGGCTTTGTACCCACTGTGGGACAATGGGCACTACAAAAAAAATTTCCAGGCCAGGGTTCAATTTGTTAAGAAAAAAAAGTGTTTGCTGAAAAATTGACTACTAAAGGGGGACCAGGTACCACTTGCAAAAATCGCATATTGCTTGCTTGGACTAGAAAAGCTCTTATCTACCCTTTTCCTCATTACAAGGGACCCAAATTAGTTTGGGTTCCTAAATTTAACCTATAATTTATATGTGCAGGGAACATTGAGAGGAAGTGGACTGTAATAGATCATAGATAGTGGATGCTCAAAGCACATGACTGGAAATACCATGGATTTTCTCTCACTAAAAGCCATGCAGGGAGGGAATGTGTCCTTTGAAAATGAATAAAAGGGGTACATTCTCAGTGTCATAAAGGTTGAAAAGTCTCTTTCACACTCAATTAAGAACGTGTACTATGTGGATGGCCTAAGTATAGTCTCTTGAGTGTCTCTCAAATCTGTGATAAAGGGAACAAAGTAGAGTTCATGTCTAAAGTGTGCACATTTACTAATCTGGTAACTGGCAAAGTGATTTTAGTAGCCAAAAGATACAAGAACATCTACGTTGCTGACTTTGAATCTCTGTAAGATGGTTATATGAGCTGTTTGAAGGCAGATGATAATGATGCAGAACTTTGGCATAGAAGATTGGGGCATGCAATCTTTTCACTTCTAAATAAATTGATACAGAAGGACCCGGTTCGTGGTTTGCCAAATTCAAAGTTCAAGGAGAATAGAGTGTGTGATGCATGTGCTAGAGGAAAACATGTGAAATCATCTTTTAAGCCAAAGAAGGATGTTAGCACATCAAAACCACTCGAACTCATTCATACGGATCTGTGTGGTCCTATGAGAATACCAAGCAGAGGTGGGAAGAAGTATATTTTTGTGATTGTGGATGACTATTCAAGATTCACTTGGACACTGTTTCTTAGAAAAAGGATGAGACTTTCGAGGTATTTGTGGCCAGTGTCAAGAAAATCCAAGTGAGGATGAAATTGAAAGTAGCCTGCATCAGATCTGACCATGAGACAAAATAGACAACGCCAAATTTGATGAGTTTTGCAATAAAAATACGATTACTCACAATTTCTCAGCCCCAAGGACTCCACAGCAAAATTGTGTTGTTGACAGAAAGAACAGAACTCTGGAAGACATGGCACGGACAATGCTTATTGATAGTAGAATTGCAAAAAATTTCTGAGCAGAGGCAATAAACACTGCGTGCTACTTGGTGAACAGGTGCATGATCATGTCCATCCTGAACAAAACCCCTTTTGAGCTATTCAATGGAAGAAACCCAAATATAACTCATTTGAGAACCTATGGATGAAAATTTTATGTTCTCACCAATGGGAAGGACTAGCTTGGGAAGTTTGATGCAAAAAGTAATGAAGGAATCTTTCTGGGATATTCCTCTCAAAGCAAAGACTACAAAGTCTACAAAAAAATGACACAATGCATGGAAGAAAGTGTTCATGTGATATTCAAGGAGACACCTTCTTCTAAGAAGGAAGGAAACAGTGATGTTCTAGACAATGAACCACTTTTGGTTCCTGGGGAAATATCTTATGTTTCAAATGGAAAGGCTGATATAACGAGCCAGATGATGGAGGTAGGTGAAGAAAATGTAACATCCTCTTGAACTTCTCAAGAGGAACCTGGTACTCCAATTACTACCACTGAAGTTGAAGAAAGAGTTGGAGATGAAGTGCAAGACACTCCACAGGTAGAAGAACAAGTAGTGTAGGGAAATCTATCCTATTTGTCCAGCTCCTCTACCAATCAAACTTCAGTCCCAAATTGGAAACACAAAAGCTCCCATACACTTGATAATATAATCACCCCCTTGATTCTGGAGTTCAAACAAAATCAAAACCAAAAATTCCCTAGTTTTCTCAACATTTCTATCCCAAATAGAACCCAAAAATATCAAGTAAGCCTTGAAGGATGTAGACTTGATTACGGACATGCAAGAGGAGCTACATCAATTTGAAAGAAACAATTTATGGCACCCAGTACCTAGACCCTCAAATAGAACCATCATAAGGGCCAGGTGGGTATTCAGGACTAAGCTGGATAAACATGGAAATACTATAAGGAATAAAGCAAAGCTTGTTGTCCAAGGATACAATCAAGAGGAAGGGATTGATTATGATGAGAGTTTTTCCCTAGTTGCTCGCATGGAAGCTATTAGGATCCTCATTGCCTTTGCATCATATATAGAATTCACCTTACTCCAAATGGATGTGAAGAGTGCCTTCCTAAATGGTTTTCTTAAGAAAGAAGTCTATGTCAATCAACCTTCATGCTTAGAATGTCATTTACATTCTGAACATGTATTCAAATTGGATAAGGCACTATACGGATTAAAGTAGACTCCTAGAGCCTGGTAGGAAAGGCTATCCAAGTTTCTTTTGCAAAATTGTTTCACAAGAGGAAAAATTGACAATACATTAATTTTGAAGAAACAGGGAAGGAACATGCTCATTGTTCAGGTTTATATGTATGACATCATATTTGGGGCTACAACAGACTCATTATGTGAAGAATTTGTTAAAATCATGGGAAGTGAGTTTGAAATTAGTATGATGGGGGAACTGAACTTCTTCCAAACTCTTCAAGTTAAGCAGACCGTAAAGGGAACGTGTATCAGTCAGCAGAAATACATCAAAGAACTTCTAAAAAGGTCTGATATGAAAGCATCAAAGGTGATCAATACCCCTATTACTACTGCTACTAAGCTATACATGGATAATTTTGGATCACCCATAAATCAAACAATGTATCACAGAATCATTGGATCTTTACTCTACCTTACTACCAGCATGCCAGACATTGTATCCAGTGTATAATTATGTGCTCAATCAAATCCTAAGGAATCTCATCTAAAAGTTGCAAAGAGAATTTTGAGATATCTGAAGGGCACACAAGACCTGGTTCTATATTATCCTTCAGGTGATAATTTCAACCTTATTGGTTATGCTGACACTGATTATGTAGGTTATCTGGTGGATAGGAAAAGCACATTTGGAATGGCTCATTTCCTTGGATCATGTCTAATCTCATGGGGTACAAGGAAACAAAACTCAGTGGCTCTCTCAACAGCTGAAGCAGAATATGTTGTAACGGCCTCGTGCTGTGCTCAGTTACTGTGGATCAAGCAACAATTGGAATACTTTGGAGTATACATTGATTGTGTACCACTTCTATGTGACAACACCAATTCTTTAAACATGGATAAGAGCTCGGTTCAACACAAGAGAACCAAACACATTGATGTTAGACACCATTTTGTCAGAGTTAATGTGGAAAATGGACTTATTTGTATGAGATTTTGCCCTACGAAAGATTAAATTGTAGATATCTTCACCAAAGCTCAGAGCAGGGAACACTTTGAGAGAAATAGGTCGGCACTGGTGTTAATTAAACCTAATTGAGAACCTGGTTCTGCTTATATGGCTATGCAAGTCATACTCAGGTAAAATTAGCTAAAGTGTTTTTTGACCACGCCTAACTCACATGTATACCATTGCAGTTATACACATATGATTTATTATAGAAGCCAAACGTATAGTGTTGAACTACGGAATAGACCTGCAAAATCCTTTTACAAAAACAAGTCAGGAACCTGGTTTCTGAACCACAAGTTAGTAGTAATGTGTTTCTCTCATGCTTTTTCAAAAGATAACAAAATTAATTTAACTGCCACATCATCTGACTTTTTAGAGTTTGTATATCACGTCTTGTATCTCAAATCCCTTCACTTCCTCTACACGTTACGTACTCCCACAAACATACTGTCATTTTGAAATTCATCAGAACCCATTTCTGTCCACTCTCATTATTAGCCCTTCTTTCCATAAAACCTTTTTCCGAGTTACACCCCGGGAAGGGTATAATAAAAGGAGTTTTTCCAATTTAAGGACAATCGAAACGGGATTTGTTTTAATTTAAGATTCAGAGTCGCCACTTGGGAGATTTATGGTGTCCCAAGTCATCGGTTTGAATCCCGAATCGAGGAAAGGTTTGACTCTGTTTAACAGTCACGAACCAGAAATCCGGATAAGGAATTCTGTTAACCTGGGAGAAGGTGTTAGGCACTCCCGAATTCCGTGGTTCTAGCACGGTCGCTCAACTGTCATATTTGGCTAAATAATTTGATTTTAACACATGTTATCCTATTTGTGCATTTTTAGAATTAATTACCGCTTTTGTCAAATTATTTTTATTTAAGAAAGTGAACGTCGTTTAAGAACGTGTTTTCAGATCACGTCACATAAAATGCACCCGGATCATCGACACATTCTCATTCGACGTTTTTGGATATGGATTTGGGTTGCATGAAATGCACACCCGTATTAGGAAAGTAATATTATTAAAAATCGCGCCTAAAGCGGCTAACGTGTTATATATTTTGGGAAGACCGTAAAATTCGCTAAACGGCCTATCCCGAATACTAAGTATTTTAGTAAGCAACTAATGAGGGCCTCGCAATTGTATATTTGATTTGGCGAGGCAAGGCTCATTTTATTATTAAAGGCCATGCCTAAAGTGTCTAGGTTTTCTATTGGTTTTTGTATCTAAAATGAAGGAAAAATCCTAGTTAATTATCTAAGAACTATTTAAAATTCTTTATTTATTGAACTTTCATATCTTTTGGGCCTTGAAATTGGCCCAAGGATAGAACAAAATACAGTCATGCTTAAAGGAATCTGGTATGGCCAGGCTCGTACGAGCATGCAATGTCGAGATTGGGCCTATTGAGGCCACCACGGCCTGAACTGGGCTACTCATTTCTGAGCATTAGGTTGAGCCCGAACAATGGTCCAAATGATAACCAAACGTCTTATGAAATTGGATTATACACAATTCAGTCACATAAGGCCCAATCGATGGGCCAAAATTTATTATACTTAACTCCAATTACTTCACTTGTGTCAAAATTTCAGAACAAAATAATTATCAGTTCATACAAATCAGCTAGAGATTCAATACCTATTTACTGATATTTTTTCAAACAAGGATCAACGATTAACCATTGAAACTAACTATAATAAAAAATGCAAATCTAACAAGAGGCGTGGTTTTAAAATCCAGAACAGGCTAACACTGACTTATAGAAAATTAGTATTACTAAAACAAATGAAGTTGCTATTTTACTTGTTAACTTCTATAATCAAAATTAAACTATTCTGATCAAAATACACTGAAATCAGTATAAGCTTCCAAATTTATTTATAAAAATCTAATTGTTCGAACTATTTGAAATTTAACACTACTTTACTAATTCACTGGATTCTACAGTTCTATTAAAATACTATTACAAATCAAATATCTCTAATCTAATATAAAAGTGAAACAGTCCGGATTTACAGTCCAATACAAGTTCAATCAATCCTGATGAATATACATTATTCAAACTGAATTTATATCTACTTAAATCTGATTACACAAAAGGTATCTATTGCTAACAGATTCATAAACAACAATTCCACTTGGTTTTCATTGCATCAAGCTTGAAATACAGCAAATAGAAGTGATTGTACCTGGAAAAGGAAGGAAATCGATGAGATTCTAGGTCTATTTGTATAGTAAAAGGAATCAGCAACAGCAATTCAATAGCAGTTCAACCACAGCCTCAATCAACACCAGATCTCAACCACAGCAAGGATAGACCAACAGAAAACCAGGCACTTGACTAATACAATGTAATTTCACCAAACACTTTTATACTGTTAAATTAATTGAACTCTGATGGAATAGTAAGATTTTTTGAACTTTTATACTGTTTTTTGGTATTTTTGAGTTTTGGAAATGATGAATTTCGAAAGTAAAGACTTAGAATTGCAGAAGTGTTTTCAGGAAGATTTCAGATTGCAAAACTTATTCAATGAGGCCTATGGAGGCCTATTTATAGAGTTTAAAAGGGAGGGAAATTCAAACTTTGTTAATTACAAAGTAGTCCCCCTTTTATTTCAATTTTGTCTTTTTTTTTTGTTAGTTATTCGATTATTACCCCTTATTTATGAAGAATTACCACTGTTCCCCTATCTAGAACATCCTATCCTAGTATAATTCCCCTTTTGCCCCCACTTCTATTCAGCATTCACTGAATTACCCTTTCCTTATGCCCATATTACCCCTACTTCCTAAGGCTTATTACATTTAAACCTTTTGTTGTACCCAACTTACCCCTGAATATGACTTGAATTTACCAACTGACCTTACTATCTTTACCCTTTTACCTCCTTTGGATTTGATTAATTTTCAGAATTAAACTACTAATGAAATGTAATCAGAAGCAATCAGCTATAACCAATCGAATCAAATATTCAAACTAATCAATTCAATTCTTAAAACTAACTAATAACAAAACAAAATTATTTCTAACAACTTTCAGAATCAAAATTTAAAAACTAATAGTTAATCGAAAATTCAGAAGGCAACAAAAAATCTTTTATACTAATTTTATTAACCCTAAGTTACTAATCATTATACTAATTATTAATATTAATATCTAAAAGAAATTAGTTCAAACATCAGAATTAAATAGTTGCCACAAAAATCAAACAGATAATATTGAAAATTATTAGAATCTAAGAATAACATCTAAAAATTAATCATGCAGAAACAAATATGCAAAGAAACAAAATAAAAGAAGCAAAAAGAAACAAAAAGGAAAGAAATACTTAGCTTCAGATTTTCTACTTTTCTTTTCTTCTTTCTTTTTCTCTTTTTTTTAGTTGAAAGCTTTTTCAGAACTTCAAAGAACCTTGGATATTATTTTCTTGGTTTTTGGTCGCCGGCAGACCCTTGGATCTTGATTCGTGTTTTTTCAGTGGCTTTTGGGGCTTGAGGGTTTCAGAAATAGGCTAAGGACATCAAAAGGAAGCCATGGTATGATTTTGGCATGATTTGAGTGAAGTAGTGTTCGCCGGAATTAGGGTTTTGGCGACACTAAATTGGATATTCGAGGTGTTCTAGACTGATTTGAGGGAAACTAATTAGAGGGGTGGGATAAGGAGGCTAAGGTGATTCTGGGGTGTTAATGGTGGGCCGATTGGTGAAAGCGGCGTCTCCCGCCGGTAGGGTTCCGGCGGGGACTGGGGAGAATACTAGGGCGGCTCAGGGAGATGAAGGAGAAGAAAGAATGAATTTAGGGTTTGATTATTGTATATTGCTATATTAAAAGACCTCTAACAATCAAGGACCATTGGATGAAATAAATCAATGGCTCAGATTCATTGAGCCTCAAAACGATGTCGTTTGCTTTTAATGAAGATTCAACCTCATCCGTTAGATTAACTAAATGAACGGCCAAGATTAACGTTACAATACGTCGTCGTTTCGTTTATTAAATGGACTGGGTTATGAGACCGTTAGATCAAATGTTTCAATGGTTCAGATTTAGAGCAATTAAACGGGGTCGTTTTGATCCTAAGGCTAGGCAGATCGGGCAACACTTTAGGCCTGGGCGGGTATTTACCTGTTTTGGGCTATGAATTGGTACAAATTTTATATTAGCCCAATTATTTATTTTGTATTCTTTTGTATTTTTTTTTGTATTTTTTTTTGTATTTTCTTTTTCTTTTGTGTTTTCTTTTCTTTTTTTGTATTTTTTCCTGATTTTATTAAATTGTTAAACTAATTAAATTCTAGAATTTATTTAATATCTATTTTATAGTAATTTTCAATTAAAACACAAAAATGCTATTTTTGATTTTTCTTTAACTTTGTTCCCAAAATGAATTAATACCAAAATTGTAAAATTAAAATACTAATGCATATGCGTATTTTGTATTTTTTAATATGAATTATTATGCAACTAATTAACACAAAAATGCCACAAATATCAACAAAAATTAAAAATCATTTTGTTTGGATTTTTAGGAATAATCTGCTTAGGGCAAAAATCACGTGCTCACAGCTGCCCCTCTTTTCCCGAAAACACGAAGAGTTTTCGTGCAAAGACAAGCGAGCGGTAATGAGGGATTTTTGCCCATTCGCATATTCTGTGTGAAGCATTTTTGAAAATATTTGACCGCACCCTGCTTCAGAGGTTGCCTACATATCCCGGGTTAAACAGGAATCAGGTCAGTGTAGTTCAGGAGTGTCTGGTAGCTGGGACTACCAGGAAGCTGTGATTTCACTGCTGTT
>MU698081.1:4458-31771 GCA_026770625.1 Nicotiana glauca
TATTCTAAGTTCAAGACCTGGTTATATGTTCTAGACTGTGTACCCGAGCGGACAACTCGAGTCGAGGAGGGGGCTACGTACCGGGAACCAAAAGGCCATCCGGCTTAGTAACTTCTCCGGCCTCTTTCTTATTTGAGGGTATTGACACTAACAGAATAGGAAGTCTCAACCAGTAAGCACATCCCCGGAGGTGAGAAGAGAAGGGTTTTCGGCACAGTTTATATACAGTTCAGATAATATCAAAGCGCTAAACATTTAGCACATTAATCATGAACATATAGGGAAATCAGATATAAACAAATACAACAATTATTCCGAGTTCGAATTCTTAAACCCTGAACCGCAGTTCTGGGTTTCTTATTCCCCAGCAGAGTCGCCAGAGCTGTCACACCTCCTTTTTTTGCTACTACACCCCGCAAAGGGCGTAAAGGAGTTTTTTCAATTAAAGGACAGTCACAACGAGATTTATTTATTATTTTTGTTCAGAGTCGCCACTTGGGAGATTAATGGTGTCCCAAGTCACCGGTTGAATCCCGAACCGAGAAAATATGACTCTGTTAATAGTCCGCGAACTAGAAATCCGGATAAGGAATTCTGTTAACCCGGGAGAAGGTGTTAGGCATTCCCGAGTTCTGTGGTTCTAGCACGGTCGCTCAACTATTGTATTTGATTTTATCTAATTCCCATATGTTTTCTATTTTTATGTGCCTTTTATTGATAACCTGCTTTGATTTAATTTATTATTTATTTTTACAAGAATTGCAACGTCGTGAAAATGTATCACGAACCACGCCGTACCAGTACGCCAGTGGCCTTTAACACATTTCAACTTCGTTGAGATTTGGACTTGGGTCACATAAATGTGCACCCATTTTGAGAAAGTAATTTTATTAACATACGCGCCTGAAGTGACTACGTGTTTATTAACTTTGGGAAAGACCGTGAAATTCGTAAACGGTCCTTCCAATTCTAAGTATTTTGAATTGATCATTTATTGAGGGCCCCGCAATTTTATTCTTTGCTTTTGGCGAGGCTCATCTCATTTATATTATTAAAGGCCAATCCTAAGTAAACTATATTCCTTAATTTGTTTTTTTTCCTTACATCCAAAGCAAAAATCCTAATTAATTTGTCATATGAACATTTATTTATTGTGTATAAAAAATCTCCAATTTTCAGATTTTTTTTTAACAGGCCCAGTATACATATGCTGTTAAAAGTCTATTGATAATAAGCCTTAGACAGGCCCAAGCCTTCACAAGTCAAGTTGAATATTGACATGGGCTTATGTTAGTTGAATTAAAGCCCAAATCACATCAGGCTACTGGGCCTTATTCTGAACTGAAACTTAACGCAAACAGGAGACGAAACAGGATGAGTTGATTTTAAACATATTCCTAAATGTTGTTCAATAATATTGTAAAAATTAACAGAACTTTTCAAATTTTCTTTATTTCATATTCAGATTTACTTATCAGTTCATTTATTTACGAGTCCTGGATATCAACAAAATACAAATCTAATAAGAGGCGTGATTAAAAATCAAAACAGACTATCATTGAATTATAGAAAATGTTATTACCACTGAAACATCTGAAATTATTATTTTACTTGCTAATTTCTACAATCAAAATTAAACTAAGCTATCAAAGTAAATTGAAATTAGTAAAAGGTTTCCAGATTTCCTTATAGACTGACTGTTCGAAGCCATTTTAGATGTAACAACTATTTTACTAACTCCATAAATTCTAATGTTCTACTAAAATATTATTACAAATTAAGTATCAGTTCTAATATAGTAGTAAAATAGTCCGATAATTACAGTCCAATACAAATTGGCTAATCCTATCAAATACAAGCTTCACATCTAATACTACGTCAATACTAATGTGATCAGACTTAATAATAATAAAGAGCCTTCATAATCCACAGATATGAAGATATTTCTCGTGTTTTCACTTCAATTGTATTTCAATTCATCAAGGTAGTTACAACAGTGAAGGCAGAAGTTGTGTACCTGAATTTAAAGATCTAAAGCCTATTAGAAATAAAGGTCAACAGTGATTAACAACAACATCAGCAGAAAACAACTCAGCAAATCCAACACAGCTTCAAATAACCAAATTTAACCCACAGCAATGATAGAAGTCAATAGAACCAAGAACTCGACTAAATCAATGCAATTTCAACAACATTTAATCACCCGAAACAACCAGAATCATCCAAACAGCCTTCAAATTGACTTAAAAAACTAATGAAACAATGAGATTTTGAACGTTTTCTACTGTTTTTGATATTTTTGAGTTTTGAAAATGGTTAATTTCGAAAATGGGGGTCTAAAGTAGCAGAACTATTTCAGAGAGATTTTCAGATTGCGCAAAACTTATAAAATGAGACCTATGGATGCCTATTTATAGATTTGAAAATGGTGGGAATTTCATATTTTCAGAATTTATGAATTAGTCCCTTTTATTTCAGGTTTTACCCTTATTCTTTTATTATTTATTCAACTAACTATCCTTATTTGTGAAAAATTACACCTATTACCCCATCTAGAACATTCTATCCTGGTGTATTTCTTTATTTGCCCCTACCTTACTTAGAAATCTACCCTATTGCCCTTTTCCTATACCCAAACTACTCCCACTTCCTAAGGCTTATTACCCTTATCCCCTTTTATGTCTCCAGATTACCCCTGAACATTACTTGAATTTACCAACCGACCTACCCTTTTGTCCCCTGAACTATTAACTAATTTTCAGAATTAACTACAAATTACTTATCAAATTGAAATATAATCAGAAACTAGTTAACAAACAGCTATAACCAATCAAACAATTAATCCAAAAAGATACTTAATAGATATTCAAACTAATTATTATCAATTCGATTTCAAAAACTAACAAGTAACAAATTTAACAAAACAAAATTATCTCTAACAAATATCAGAATCAAAAAATTTAAGATCTAACAGTTAATAGAATGGAGTAATTCAGAAACCAACAAAGTCTTACTAAAAATCTAATTATACTAATTTCTATATCAAATCAAATCTATTTATTAAACCCTAATTTACTAATCAAGTTATTCATCAGAATCTTTATTAAAAATTCTATTTTAATATCAGAAACTAAGTCTAAAAGTATCAGATTTTTAATACTATTTTTTAATGAACAAAATTAAAAGATAACAATCAGAAATCCTGAAGTACTATATTGTTATTTTTTATCAGGACAAGAATAAAAAAAGAAGAGAATCAAACACATGCAAGAAGAAAGAAACAGAAATAGAATAAGAAGCAGTAAACTTAGCTTTATTTGTTTTCTTGACAATTTTTCTTATCTTCTTTCTTTCTTTCTTTTTTTTTTAGTTGAAAGATTTCCAGGATTTCAAGGGCCTTGGATATCAATTTTCTTGGATTTCTTGGTCACCGGCGAGTTTTGAATCTTGATTTGAGCCTTTTTCAGTGACTTTTAAGACTCAAGGATCTNACCAAGGAGATTCGAGGGAAAGAAGTGGAGGGGTGTGATTAGGGGTTCACGATGGTTCTGGGGTGTATTTTTTGTGGCGATTGGTTATGGTGTTGTCTCCCGCCGGTAGGGTTCCGGCGGGGGTTCTGGAGGATGTTGAGGCGGCTAAGGTTTTGAAGAAGAAGATGAAATGTTAAGAATGATTATAGGGTTTAATTTTGGTATATTAAAAGACCTTCAGTGAACCAGAACCGTTGGATTAATGATAACGAACTGATGAGATCTTCCACACCTCAAACTCCGTCGTTTGTTTAAATGAAGGCTCAATTTTTGTCCGTTGGATTAATTTGATCGAGGGCTTAGATTAAATATACAATACGTCGTCGTTTTATTTTTAATGTGATCAGCTTATGTGACCGTTGGATCATTAATTTTCAACGGTCCAGATTTAAAAGCCCCAAAACGGGGTCGTTTGGATTTATGGCTGGGCTGACCGGGTGAACTTTGGGCCTGAGCGGGTATTATTTTATTTGGGCTAGTGTATTTGGCCCAAATTTAACACAATCCATTTCTTCTTTGTATTGTTTTTTGTATTGTATTTTCTTTTGTATTTTTGTATTTTATTTTCATTTTCCAATTTTTATTTATTTTATGATTTTGTTAAATTAATTAGATTCTAAAATTTATTTAATACCTATTTTATAGTAATTTCTTATTAAAAACACTAAAAGGCTATTTTTTTTGATTTTTCTTAAATTGTTTCAAAAATGAATTAATACTAAAATTAAAAATCCTAATCCATATGCATATTTTTGTATTATTTTTTTAATATGAATTATTATGCAACTAATTAACACAAAAATGCCACAAATATCAACAAATAATGAAAAATCATTTTGTTTGGATTTTAGGAATAATTTGCTTAGGGCAAAAATCACGTGTTCACAAGGATTCTCATACTCCTTGTCACCATGGATCTTCCCCACAAAATGTGCATCATCATGTGCATGCAAAAGATTCTGTGCAATGTTCTGGGTGGCACTGTCCTGGACCACAATTATCCCTTCCTGAATAATTCTTTCTATCTCTCTTTTCAAATCCCGGCAACTTTCGACATCGTGCCCCTGGGCATTGGAATGGTATCCACACCTTTTAGAAGGGTCAAAGCCTCTTGCATGCTTGTCCACATGATTCAGAGGAATCGGTGCAATCAGGTTATAATGCTTTAGTTTCTCAAACAAGTCTGCACATGGCTCTCCCAAGGGGGTGAAAGTTTCCTGCTTCTGTGCCCTCTCTTGCTTGAAATTTTCGCCGGCCTGCAAACCCGCTCCAGGGGGATTCCTGTAGGCTCTGGGAGGTGGGTAGGTGCTTTGAGTTGGATAAGTATTTTGTAGGGTGGGTGCGTACCATTGCGCATGGGTAGGATGTTGGGAGTACGTTTGGGCATGGTGGATAGAGAAGTAGGGATCATGGGGTGGGTAATAGTCCTGTGGAGTGTGGGGGTAGGTTTGGGGACGGGGTCGAGGTTGATGGTAATATGGTGATGGGCCCCCGGACCAAGTTCTCGAGTCAACTACCGCCACATCTTCTTTCTTTTTCTTTCCCAGTACCCCTCCAGTGCCGCTCTGGATAGCCTGGGTAGTCGCCTTGATCGCCGAATAGCTCAGGATTTTATCGGATTTGAGCCCCTCTTCAACCATACTTCCCATTTTCACTACCTCATTAAAAGATTTTCCCACTGCTGACACCAGATGACCATAGTAGGTGGGCTCCAAAGCCTGTAAGAAGTAATCGACCATCTCGCTCTCTTTCATGGGAGGATCGACTCTTGCCGTTTGTTCTCTCCACCGGAAATCGTACTCTCTGAAGCTTTACCGGGGCTTCTTCTTAATTTTAGTCACTGACAGACGGTCCGGGATGATTTTGAGATTGTACTGAAAATGGCCCGCAAACTCTTGGGCCAAATCATCCCAAGTGTACCATCGAGCATGATCTTGCCGCGTGTACCATTCCAAGGCTGCGCCACTTAGACTTTGGCTAAAGTATGCCATCAATAAATCATCCCTTCCCCCGGCTCCTCTCATCTTACTGCAAAATCCCCTCAGATGGGCTACAGGGTCACTATGTCCATCATACAAATCAAACTTTGGTAACTTGAACCCTGCTGGCAGCTGGATATCGGGAAACAAGCACAAATCCTTGTAGGCCACACTGACTTGGCCACCCAATCCTTGCATGTTCCTGAAGGATTGCTCCAGGCTTTTTACTTTTCGAAACACCTCTTCCTGTCGGATCCTTAAGCGGCTTGTCAGTTTCCACCGGGAGCTCAAGGTGAGGAGTGTAGGAATATGGCTCAGGAGCTTTAAAGGTAGGCTCAGGAGGGTAGTACTGGCTGTCACGAGTTGGAAACAATGGCTCACTGGAAGATCTTTGCAATGTGGCAGGTGGAGGCGCAACAAAGATAGAGGTGATTGGTGGAGGAGGATTTTGTTTGGGTGGTGGAGCTTGGGGAGGATAAGAGGTGGTGCCATAATTCTGTTGGTAGAAAGGGAAAGCTGCAGATGAATTCACAGTAGGAGGCTCCTGGGACTGAGCCAAAGGTGGGATATATGCTGGATTGGCAGGATAAACTGGCGCCGGCTGACCCTTAGCCCAGGCCAGATGCATCTCGGCCATCTGATGCCTCAACTTATACATTTCTTCCCTCATTTCTTTGACATCCATCACTTCTACCTCTTTTGATGGGTCCACGATACTGGCATCTAATTCTTGGCCTGTCATGTTCAGTTTGTTATTTGCCCGGGTGTTGTAGGAATGGGTTGCCAGGATGCCAGGATGCCAACTGCCTTTTGTCCTTGTGTTGTAAAGAGGAGTTACCACTTTAAAACCACAAACCAACCACCTTTCTGGAATGACACGACAAAATGAAACCATCACGTTAGCGTTAGGGCATTTAACATATTGGTAACAGCTTTTGATTGGTCGCATGCTTCACCCCAGCTTTTCCTTATTTCCAATTGTAAACTTTCTCTTTCTTTGTTTTTCTTTTTTCTGTTTCTTCTTTTCACTCTTGCCTTTGTCTTCTCCTATTCCTATCCTCTCCCTTTCTCGATTTTTCCTTTTCTTTCTTGTTTTTCCGCACTTTTTTTTTTCTTTTTGCCTTTTCATTATTTTTCCTCTCTTTTCTTTCCTTTTTTTTCTTTTGGTTATAGCTAAATCCTATGGAGATTGCCTACGTATCATGACCCCGCATGAATCAGACCAAGCGTAGTTCTTGCAAATTAAATGCAAAAATAAGGAAACTATTTTTTTGGGGAATTTTCAATTTTCATTAACAACAACCGCGATTACAAAAACTACTGGACTATTTGTTTTTCTTTTTCTCAAAAGGAGAGAACCAAAACAGGCTCAAAAACAAAATACAGACTCGATTAGCTGGGAGTACATCAAAGCTTCAAATCCTGGGGCCCGTGGGGCATCACTAGGCATTGCCACGGTCCTGCGCAAGACTGAGAAAGTTTCGATGTCAACCGTGACTATTTAAAGAAAACTGGCCATGTAATTACTTATTTTGACTTTAAAAGAAAACAAAGTGGCTATTTTTTTTTTACGAAAACAAAGACTCAGTTTTGCAGATACGGCCTTTCAGCACTTCCGAAAGGGAGATTTTAAGGCTGTGCCCTCAAATCGTTTTAAAATGACTCAGGGTGGCTGTTCTTGCAAAAATAGCCTTCCGGCGCCCTTTTGGGGACTTCGGCTTATTTTTAACAAGAATGGCGTCACCCAACTTATTTTGACAAAATTTTAAAAATTTGACATTATTTGGCTATTTTTGAAAAGGGATGGTTGGACCCGATGAGGGTTGCCTATGTATCTCACATCCGGTGAGAATCAAACCTGCGTAGTTCGGGCAGATTTGCCAAAATCAAAGCTATTTTGAACATCAATTGTTCTTTCGATTTTTCAAATATTTTTCTCTATTTTTTTTCTCTTTTTTCATTTTTCAAAAATCCGGCAGCATTTTGGTACTATTTGGGTATTGGTTTTTAAACAAATGATTACCCTCCCTTAGTCCTAACACTACTATTTTTCACAATTTTTTACTCATTATGTACAAGTCGGTCAACATGCAAACCGAGCAAATAAATGTGCAAGTAACACGTAAGATGCATCAGGATGGTCATTTCAATTCAGGTCAACTGTCCTAGACGGACCCAAGCCCTGTGTTGAATCCCCTAAATCAAATGCACATGATTCAAACAAACGTCCTATTGGGGATCCGGCATGAGGTTACTGTTCTTCTAGGTTTAACCCTAGGTTTATTGGTCTAGACCTGGCTTACCCGAACGGACAACTCGGGCCGAGGGGGAGGCAGCGTACCGGGGATACAGAAGCTTCGCCGGCTTAGCAACTTATCCAAACCTCGTTCTAAATTGGGAAAGCCTCTAAATAGAAGAGAATCTACACGAAGTGCACCCTTCTCCATGATGTAGAAGACTCAGAAAGAGGAAGGGGTTCGTGACAGTTTATATACAATTCAACAAATATCAAAGCGGTAAAACATTTAGCACATATAGCATGGAACATGTAGAAAAATCAGATAAAGCCAAACATAACAATTATTCTAAGCTCGAATTCTTAAACCCTGAACCAAAGTTCTAGGTTTGTATCCCCAACAGAGTCGTCAGAGCTGTCACACCTCCTTTTTCCGCTACTACACCCCGCGAAGGGTATAAGAAAAGGAGTTTTTCCAATTAAAGGACAATCAAAACGGGATTCGTTTATTAAGAGATTCAGAGTCGCCACTTGGGAGATTTATGGTGTCCCAAGTCACCGGTTGGAATCCCGAATCGAGGAAAGGGTTTGACTCTGTTTAACAGTCGCTAACCAGAAATCCGAGTAAGGAATTCTGATAACCCGGGAGAAGGTGTTAGGCACTCCCGAGTTTCGTGGTTGTAGAACGGTCTCTCAACTGCTATATTTGGCTAAGATTTGACTTTTATACATGTTAAAACCTATAGTGCAATTTTAGGATTATTTACCGCTTTAACGTCGTTTAAGAATATTTTTTCGGATCACGTCACATGAAATGCACCCGGATCCTCGACACATTCTTATTCAATATTTTTGGATTTGGATTTGGATCGCATGAAATGCGCCACCGTATTTAGGAAGGTAAAATTATTAAAAGCGCGCCTAAAGTGGCTAACGTCTATTTAACTTTGCGAAAGGCCGTGAAATTCGCTAAACGACACGCTCTGAATGCTAAGTATTTTTAGTTAAGAAATTAATGAGGGCCTCGCAATTTGTATATTTTTTGTTTGGAGAGGCTCGTCTCACTTTTATTATTTAAAGGGCAACCTAAAGCAAACTAAGATTTTCTATTTATTTATTTTTGTCTCTAAAAGGGCCAAATTAATTTATATTTATAAATTCGAGCCTCAAATTCAAGTCCGAATTCAAACAAAAGGGCAAGACCTCTTAATTTGAACCCGCCACCTAACTCGAAACCCAAATTTATATTTGAAAATTAATCTCCTATTCCTAATATAATTTTAAAAGAATTGTCTGACTTCTAGCAAATTTTTGGGCCTATAAGTTGGCCCAAACATGAAAGCGATTCGGTACATGGGTTGGGCAAGGAGAAATCACAGGCCAAGTTTTAGGGCTAATAAGGCCCGAATTCTCGACAGATTTGGCTAAAGGGGAGATCACATGGGCAAGGGAAAATTACTGGGCAAATCTTTAGGGCCAATAAGGCCCAAACCATAAGCAAATTTCGCAAATGGGAGATTACTAGACATGGCTCCATTTGGTCTACGAACAATTAATCAAAATATGTTGTATCAATCAAGTCCTACCAATATTTGAGTAAACATGTACTTAAACATGCTGAATTACAAATTTCGTTCATATCTAGATGCTTATTCAACTGAAGCAAGAATTGGCACTAAACTCCATAATCACTCCTATAAAATTCCTATACTATACGAGATTTTACTCCTATTAACAACATAAACCTGAAGCGATTTAGAGCTGGACCTGGGCTCAATCTTACGATTCAACCAACATTTACCATATTACATGTTTAACATGAAGCATTTCTAAAGTGACAAAGCAATCTATATAACATGTGAGATATTGTTTACTAACACTCATATTATTAGTCTTACTGTACTACAAAGACTTATGAAATTAAAAATCAGCAACAAGCAAGCTACGAATTAGGAAATTGGTATAGTCCAGTCCAATTACAACATCAGCCACTAAAACTGGAATCAAACTAAGCTAACACAACATCAAGCCAACAGTGATAGAATTTCCATTCCACTTCTCAAATCATATGTACATCACCATAGTTTAGGGCTTGTACCTGGACAGTGAACAAGATAAGAGAAGAAGTGATCAGTAGTAATAAATAGCAGCAGTCAATAGCTTATATCAACAGCAAAATAGATCTAATTCTTAAGCCAAAATAGCACCACAACACCCAGGAGATAATAATAGGAGTCAACAGCAACAAAATAACCCCCAAATACACTTGTTTGACCTCAAATTTACTCAAAAATGGACTAGAACTCAAAGCTAACTTCAAACAAAGCAATGCAATAGTTTTTTTTTTTTGATTTTTTACTAGATTTTTATATGTTTTTTGGGATTTTTGGTGGGAATTAAAAGCTAAAGAAGATTGAGAACTAGATAATTTCAAATTTGAACCTTTTAGGATTTTGAAATTCAAACTTAAAATTCAGATTTGAAGAAAAGGGTTTTTGAAAGGGAAATTAGGAGTTGAATGTTTTTCAGGAATTTTTCAGATGGTCCAAACTTGTAATCCAAGGCACTAGACATGCCTTTTATAGGCATAAAAGGGGGCAGAAGGTTCTGAAAATTTTTACTCATTTTGCCCCTTTTTATTTTCAGAAATTGAACCTTAATCCCTAGTTTTATGGCTTGTTGCCCAAGTTACTGCATTAAAAATGCAGAAACTTACACTAAGGCCCCCTTCTAGAAGGCCATAGGGTGTTCTTCTACCTATGGAATATCTATACTACCCTTATTAAGGTTCTAAAATTACTAGTTCTTAACAAACCAGCCCATTTTGGATGCCTAAACTACCCCTGATTGCTCCTAAAATTACTAACCTAACCAAAACCCCTTTACCTTAGTCAAATAACCATGGTTGAACCTAGTTAAAATTCAACTTCATTGAATCAAAAGCTAAGTTATTCAGCTATATCCAGACCCTAAGCCTAATTAAATTGCAAATGAACACTAATTAAAACTAACCTAATTAAATAACAAAACATTAATTAAAAAAATCAAACAGCGTTCAGAAACAAAAACAAAACCAAACCAAGAAAAAAATGAAATTAACAGGAATCAAAATAGTATTCAGAATATTAATTAACTACTTGATGCTAACTACTAACCAAAAACAAAATTGAACTAATAGCTATGACGGGATTAACAAGAAAAAAGCAGAACTGAAATCAAACCAAATAACAATATTGAAATAAATCGAAATAACATCACAAACAGAAAATAAAAAACAAAGAAGAGAAGAAGGTAAAAGACTCACTGGAACAACCCTCCATTCGAATAAAGCCTCATGTGGTAATCAAATGATATTATGTGTTTATTCTTAATAAGAATGAACACATAATATGATTTAAAAACCACGCAAATATTGGCCAAGGATTTTGACAATAACCCTAGATCCGTAACTTGAGGAATTCTACTTAGTTTTAAAAGATTTTGGCTTGGATTTTGAAGTGAGGAGGTCAGGGAAATGGTATGGTGTGAGTTTGGGGTGGTTTGGCGGCGGCGCCGCCATGGGCAGCGGAGATGGGAATTAGGGTTTTGTAGATTTGAGGCGATTGGGTGCTATTTGAAGAAAATTAGTGGCGGATTTAGAACAGGGAGATGACGGAGACGACATGGTAAAAATTTTGGCCGATTTGGGCGTTGGCCGCCGCCGTAGGCGATTTATGACGGCGGCATTAGGGCGGAGCCGGCGAGGTTATGGGGGGTACGAGGAAGAGACTCTTGTCTCTAGGGTTTCAATTTTTTTAAGACACTTTTAAGTAAAAACAAAAATCAATTGGGGCCGTTGGATGAAGGAAGATTGATGGCCAAGATCAAACGACGCCAAGGGATGTCGTTTCATTTTAAAGGGGGGGCAGGCCAGATATATTTGCAGACTGGGCTGGGGAAGCGGGTACTGAGGGGTCTTGGGCATGGGCAAGGGACGAGTTTGGACTTGGTTTAGTTCGAATTTTGAAGGGTTTTTGGGCTAGAGTTGGATTTGGCCCAAAATTTGGTCTTTTATCAAGACCGTGCCTTCTTTTAATTCTTTTTATTCTTTTCCTTTTTTTTTTCTTTTGTATTCATTTTTGTATTTTACTTTTTGTTATTTTTTTGTATTTTCTGATTTTATAAAATAAAAAATCCAAATTGAATCCAATCATGATACTAATTAACTAATTCCTAATTTAAGAGGAAACTAAATCGAAAAATGTAAAATGTAGAATTTAAAAATGGTAAAAGACTATTTTTGTTATTTTTCTCTTGTTTTAGTAATATTGATCGACTAAAAATATAAAATCGAATTCTAAATGAAAATATACTATTTTGTACTTTTGGCAACTAAAATGCACACAAAAATGCAAACAAGACACAAAATTATGCAATTAATTCAAACAATAAAGAAAAATTCTAATCCTAAGGAATTTATAGGAGTAAATTAAGCGTGACAAAAATTACGTGGTCACAGCAGTTAAGGTAGCAAACAAAATATTATGAACGAGAAGAAAACAGGAAAAAACAGATAAATTGGCGGCGCATAGGTACTCGTCACCTATACCTATACGCCACTCGCATGGATTTTCACATAGCAATTAATTCAAGGGTTCCTAGTCTCTCGAGTCAAGGTTAGACACAACACTTACCTCGATCCCACGGACAAACTCAAAGCTCAATCACATCTTTTCCCATCACACAAGCCTCTAGACCAATATAATCTAGCAAATTACCCATCAAACGATTTAATTGAAGCCTTAGCAACTACCCACGATAGCAAGGAATTCAATTTAGACCATTTTTAAAAAATCAACATCCGAGACCTCTTAGTCCAAACCCAAAATTCGGACCAATACCCGATTACCCATTCACCCGCGAGCCCGAATATACAATTGATTTTGGAATCCGACCTTAATTTGAGGTCTAAATCCCCAAATTTCTAAATCCCTAATTTCTACCCAAAAATGCCCAATTCCACCATGAAACTCTTAGATTCTAGATTGAAATCCCGTCCAAAATCATCTTGACCAGTTACAGGTATCGCATTTGCGATCAGGGGTTCGCAAATGTGAACATCTCTTTGCAAATGCGAAGACTGTTGTCACGACCGAAATTGAAGGTCCGCGACGGCCACCCGATGCCTTACTTAACCGAGTACCCACGTAACATATCTTTCTTATCATAGTATCATGGGTAAATTATCCAAAAAGGCCGTCATGAGATAACAAGAATAAAACATAAGGGAATTCTTGACAAAGGACGATCCAACATGTAATACAAACTTATACATGTATCATGCGGTCCTATAAGACCAAAACGAGCACTCATACACTGAACATAGGCCGACAAGGCCATACAATCTTTCATATACATGACATCTATCTTCAAGTCTCAAAGAGTACATACACATCATAAAGGTTGGGACATGGCCCCGCCATACTAATCAATACATGTCCAAATCATACTGACCAAATAGGCAACTTCGGAGCAAGTGGAGTGCACCAACACCTTCTGCTGAGCTGATAGCCTACTAGGAGGACTATCAACCTATTTATCAGGAGCTGCGGACATAAAACACAGCGTCTCCAGGAAAAGGGACGTCAGTACAAATAAATTACTGAATATGTAAGGCAGGAAAGCATAAATAAGAACAGTAATGTAAAGTGAGATCGAGGAGATACAACTTGTAACATCCGAGTGCCTCTGGATGCTACTGACATGAAATGCATAATACATATATATACATAAAATTTTAAAAACATACGCCTCTGTGAGCATCATCATCATCATATCGTACCCGACCTTAAAGAGAACTCGGTAAAATGTACCCAACCATTATAAGGCTCGGTAGAATCATACCCGGCCACGTGGAGCTCGGTAAACATGATCGATAATTGCACAATAGGTGTCGTACCCGACCGACTATAGCGCGGATCGGTAGAGTAAAATATATACTATATATAATGCACGCTGGACTGATGGAATCACGTTCTAAAACTTTTCGATTAACATTATGTGCATCCATACTATCAATATGAACCTCAGTAAGATTCAAGGATCATACATACTTGCTTAGAATAACTTTATAAGGAAAGAACAACATGGGCAACAAGGAGTAGATCCATTATGAAATAGCGCATTCATTTCACTTTAGATCATGCCAAAATAAAGAAGGAAGTGCATTAACATACCTTTTGAATATTCTGTCCAATCGTCAAGCAAGCTCAATATGATCTTCTTACGTCTACAATGAGTAAACCGACTTCGCCGCCATCATATAAGCGTTGTAACTCTCATATTTAGAAACCAATATTCTACAAGAAAATGGACAGCACCTCCCCTATTTTTACTACATCCCATATGTTACCAAAAGTCACCAAACAACCCAAACAACAACACTATAATTCACAATAAGCTCTCCAATTAGTTTAACAACTATTTTGAGTGGCAAGCTCGATTTACGATTAACAAAATATGGTTTGAATCCAATTCCTTTTCCATGAATCTGCCTACAACATATATAACATCATACTTATGCTTACCATATCATTTTCAACACAAAACATCATAAGCATAATTTTCAAATATAGTCCACACGTTTAGCACCTTAACCTTATCGTCAACATCTTATTTTTCATATTATCTTCTTCAATCCACTGAATTAGCGGATAGATAAGCTTAAAAACAACAACCACAACATAATAAAACTATTTATAATAATTTCCCGCCACAACAACCCATATATATAGCCTCAACATAGCCCACAAAGAAAAGATAATGATTCCTTATGCCATGTCAATTACTATCTTGTAGATTTTCACTCAACCAACACATGATTGACCTTCGGCACAAACTAGAACATAATTCACATACCTTAGGAAGTAGATAAAACTTAAAATATTCAGTTGGTGTATCTCACAACAACCCTCAATCACACTACAATACTATAGGAGTTGTATTCTTTTCTTAAATCAACTGTCCAAGTTGGTATGCAAATACTTGTATTTTGCCTTGAAACTTTAATATATACGAAGGAGGGACTGATTTAAAATTTTAAACATAAATAACAACACGAAATCTGAAGTTACAAGTCCTTGAAGAACCCTCCAAAACAGGCACAAGATGAAGAACTACGATCTAGCAAGTACCACGATATTTCTGGCGTTGAATTCATGTTTTTATCTTAGGTTTTCACCCTAAAATTATGGAGGAACCGTTGGAGAGCATTTAGGAAGGTTTAGGAACTGTTATGGATGAGAAAAATGAGTTAAAACTACATATAAATGACTTCAATACAAGCTGAAGTTTAAACCGATTTTGTGGGTCCCATGGGAGCTGCTTGCGCAGTCTCGTGAAAATGCGAATGTCTCTCTAGTCCGATATCGTATCAACAAAAAGTTTAATGCTTTAGAAACAGACTCGTATATATTCAATTTGATATGTAATTCATCCCTTTATTCCAAGTATATTGGGAGAAACGTGTAGCTACATTTGACCTAAATATCAGCATATTATGAATGTAACTTGTGATGACCTTTGCCAACTTTTGTTCCCCAACTTGCTTGACTTAAAAACATAACACACGACTATCATACGACTAAAATAAATCATAACCTAACCTACTTATCATGTTAATCACCCTATTCACTCCCCAAAAGTATATGTTATATCATTCCAAACTCCTCGACTTTTGACAAAATTTATTTTCTTCAATTCGTTTAGCGTTTAAGCTTTCCAACACTTTTGGTACTTGTTATTAATGATCTTAAAGATTTGTAACCTCCAAGATAACATGAGGAACTTACGTTATGTACTTTCAATGACAATCTCATTTTTTAGCTTACATCAATTGACTTACGACGTACTCTCACGTATGAAAATATGGGATATAACAACTGTCTTGGGCCTGCTAACATCGCAAATGCGAACAATCGTTCGCAAATGTGCCCAATGCAGATCGTAATTCGATCATGAGCTTCGCAATTGCGAAGGTCCCCTCCCAGCCCCACTGCTCGCAGATGCAAACTTTCTTCGCAAATGTGAGGCTCGCATTTGCGAGCCGGACCTCGCAATTGCGAAGTCTGCAGACCCGAAACATACCAGTAAAATTTCCTAAGTTCAAATCACTCTGTTTTCTATCCGAAACTCACCCGAGCCCTCGGAGCTCAAAACCAAACATGCACACAAGTCTTAAAATATCATACGAACTTACTTGTACGATCAAATCTCCAAAATAACACCTAGAAACTACGAATTTAGCACCAAATCACATGAAATTCTTAAGAACACTTCGAAATTCTTATTTTCACATCCAGACGTCCAAATCACGTTAAATCATTTCGTTTCTCGCCAAATTCCACAAATAAGGTATAAATATTATTTTGAAACTGTATTGGGCTTCGGAACCAAAATACGGGCCTGTTACCAACAAGATCAAACATCAACCAAATTCTTAAAACCATTAAATTTTCAATCTTCAATTTTATCAAAAATTCATTTCTCGAACTAGGGACCTCAGAATTCAATTCCGGGTATACGCATAGGTCCCATATTTTGATACGGACCCATTGAGACTGTCAAAATAGGAGTCCGGGTCTGTTTACTCATAACGTTAGCCGAAGTCAACTAAATCAACTTTAAAGGCAAAAATTATTATTTTTCTTAACTTTCAACATAAAAGCTTTTCGGAAATACGCCCGGACTGCGCACGCAAAATCGAGGAGGAATAAAATGAGGTTTTGGATGCCTTTTAGAATATGGAATCAACTTGTAAAACATAAGATGACCTTGTGGGTCATCACATTCTCCACCTCTAAAACAACCGTTCTTCCTCGAACGAACATAGAAAAGTATCTGAGATGGTGAAAAGGTAGGGATATTTGCATTTTATATCGGACTCGGATTCCTAGGTAGCTGCCTCAATAGGCTGACCTCTCCACTACACTCGAACCGAAGGATAACTCTTCGATCTCAACTGACAAACCTGCCGGCCTAGAATAGTTATAGGCTCCTCCTCGTAGGTCAAATCCTTGTCCAACTGGACAATGTTGAGATCTAACACGTGGGATAGATCGCTATGATACTTCTGAAGTATGGACACATGGAATACTGGATGTACCGCTGATAAGCCTGGTGGCAACACAAGTCTGTAGGCCACCTTTCCGACTCGCTCAATGATCTCAAAAGGCCCGATATACCTAGGGCGTAGCTTGCCCTTCTTTCCAAACCTCATTACACCCTTCATGGGCGACACCCAAAGCAACACTCTCTCTCCGACTATAAATGCCATATCACGAACCTTACGGTCCGTATAAATCTTCTGCTTGGACTGAGCTGTACGAAGTCTATCTTGAATGATCTTAACCTTATACAAGGCATCCTGTACCAAACCTATACCCAATAATCGAGCCTCCTAGTTTCAAACCAACCAACCGGCGATCGACATCGTCTACCATATAATGCCTCATAGGGAGCCATCTGGATGCTCGATTGATAGCTGTTGTTGTAGGCAAACTCCGCTAACGGCAAGAACTGATCCCAAGAACCTCCAAAGTCAATAACACAGGCGCAGAGCATATCCTCCAAGATCTAAATAGAACACTTGTACTATCCGTCCATCTGAGGATGAAATGATATGCTCAACTCGACCCGCGTTCCCAACTCATATTGTACTGCCTTCCAGAAATGCTAGGTAAATTGCGTACCTCGATCATAAATGATAGACATGGGCACATAGTGATAAATGATCTCACGGATAGAAATCTTTGCCAACCGCTCTAAAGAATAGAAAACTGCCACAGGAATGAAATCCGCTAACTTGGTCAGTCTATCCACAATAACCCAAACCGCATCGAAATTCCTCTGAGTCTATGGGATTCCAACAACGAAATCGATAGTGATACACTCCCACTTCCAATTAGGGATCTCTATCTTCTGAAGCAAACCACCAGGTCTCTGATGCTCATACTTTACTTGATGAGAAATTTAAACACCAAGATACATATGCCACAATACCCTTCTTCATCCTCCTCCAGCAATAATGTTGCCGCAAGTCTTGATATATCTTGGTGGCGCCCGGACAAATAGAATACAGGGAACTGTGAGACCTCAAGAATCAACTAACGAAGTCCATCCATATTAGGCACACAAACATGACCCTACATCCTCAAAACTCCATCATCTCCAACCGTAACCTTCTTGGCATCACTGTGCCGCACTGTGTCCGTAAGGACATGCAAATGAGGGTCACTATACTATCGCTCCCTGATACACTCAAACAAGGAAGACTGAGTGACTGTGCAAGCTAAAACACGACTAGGCTCAAGAACATCCAACCTCATGAACTGATTGGCTAAGACCTGAACATCTAATGAAAACAGTCTCTCACCAACTGGAATGTATGCAAGGCTGTCCGTCTAGCTGACTTCCTACTCAATGCATCGGCCACCACGTTAGCCTTCTCGGGATGATACAAGATGGTGATATCATAGTCTTTCAATACTTCCAATCACCTTCTCTTCCTCAAATTGAGCTCCTTTTTCTTGAACAAATACTGCAAATTCTTATGATCCGTGAATACCTCACATGACACGCCATATAGATAGTGCCTCCAAATCTTCAGCACGTGAACGATGACTTCCAGCTCCAAGTCATGAACAAGATAATTCTTTTCGTGAAAATTTAGCTGCCGTAAAGCATATGCAATAACCTTGCCACCCTATATCAATGCCGCACCAAGTCTAATACGAGATGTGGCACAATATACTATATAGGGCCCTGAACCTTTGGGCAACACCAACACCGGTGCCGTAGTCAAAGCTGTATTGTGCTTCTAAAAGCTCACTTCACACTCGCCTAACCATCTGAACGGGCAACCCTTCTAGGTCAACCTGGTCATCAGGGATGTTATAGATGAGAACCCCTCCACAAACCGATGATAATAACTCGCCAATCCCAAGAAACTCTGAATCTCTGTAGTTGATATGGGTCTAGGCCAATCCTTGACTATCTCGATCTTCTTAGGATGCACCTGAATACCCTCTACTAATACAACGTGACCCAAGAAAGCAATTGAACTCAACCAAAACTCGCATTTTAAAAACTTAGCACATAACTGGTTGTCTCTCAGAGTCTGAAGAACGACCCAAAGATGTTGCTGATGCTCCTCTCGACTGCGGGAGTAGATCAAGATATCGTCAATAAAAACAACCACAAATGAATCCAGACAGGGCTTGAACCCTCGGTTCATCAAATCCATAAATGATGCTGGGGCATTTGTCAACCCAAATGACATCTCTAGAAACTCAAACCTGTATCGAGTCCGAAAGGCTGTCTTAGGGACATCAGATGCCCTAATCCTTAACTGATGGTAGCCAGACCTCAAATCGATCTTTGAAAACACCTTGTCACCCTGAAGTGTTCAAATAAGTCATCAATTCTTGGCAATGAATACTTGTTCTTGATGGTGATTTTGTTCAACTGCCGATAGTCTATGCACATCCTCATCGATCCATCCTTCTTCTTTACAAACAACACCGGCGCACCCCACGGTGAGACCCTAGGTCTAATAAAGCCCTTATCAAGAAAATCTTGCAACTGCTCCTTCAATTCTTTCAACTCTGGTGGGGCCATATGGTCTAGCGGAATAGAAATGGGCTTAGTGCCCGAAATCAAATTAATACAGAAGTCAATATCCCTGTCGGGTGGTATCCCCAGCAGGTCTGCAGAAAATACCTCTGGGAACTCCCGAGCAACTGGTACATAATCAATGGAAGGAAGATCCACACTATAATCACGAAGATAAGCCAAATAAGCCAAACACCCCTTCTCGACCATACACCGATCCTTCATAAAAGAGATAACCCTGCTGGTAGAATGACTAGGAGTCCCTCTCCAATCTAATCGAGGCAAACCGGCAAGGCTAAGGTCACGGTCTTGGTGTGACAGTCCAATATAGCATCATAAGGTTACAACCAATACATCCCCAAAATAAGATCAAAATTAACCATATCGAGAAGTAGGAGATCTACGCTAGACTCAAGACCACTAAAACTAACCATAAATGAGCGATAGACATTATCTACAACAATATAATCCCCCTCCAGCATGTACGCATACACGGGAGCACTAAAAGAATCATGAGGCATAACCAAATAAGAAGCAAAGTAAGATGACACATAGGAGTATGTTGACCCTGGATCAAATAGAACTGAAGCATCTCTACTGTAAACTAAAATAGTACCTATGATAACAACATCGGATGACTCAACCTCAGGCCTGGCTGGGAAAGTATAACATCGGGGTTGGGCCCCACCACTCTGAATCACATCACTGGGACGACCTTCTATTACCTAGCCTCCACCTCTAGTGGCCTGGCTTCCACCTCTAATGGCCTGACCTCTACCTCTAGCGGCCTGACCTTTGCCTCTTGCTCCCCCACCCCCGCCTCTAGCTGGCTGAGCGAGAGGTGGCGCTCCCGGTGCTGGAATCATGGCACGAGAACCCTACTACTATGGCGGAACGCCCACAAATCTCGGACAGGTCCTTCGAATATGACTATAATCGCCACATTCGAAACATCTATCATGATATAGGGGCCGTGGAAACTGAGATTGACCCGGAACGGACTGACCATGATAATAACTCTGACGAGGAGGTGCTCTGATCGGAGCCGGTGGTGCACTGTAAGGTGGGTGCTCCGAAGAAGGCACATAAGGACCACGACCCCCTAAAGCTCCATGGGATATCTGAAGTGCTGAATGAAACAACCTGGGAGGATGGCCCCTACTAAAAGTACCTTGACCTCCAGATGAGGCCACACTAAATCTACCGGAGTAACGCGGCCTCTTGTCAGACCCCTGACCACTCCCCTGAGCTAGAACCATCTCAACTCCTCTGGCAACATTGGCAGCATCCTGGAAAGAAATCTCACTCCCTGTCTCCTTAGCCATCTGCAATCTAATAGGTTGAGCAAGTCCCTCAATAAACCTCCTTAGTCCTTACCTTTTCTCTCTCTCGGTAGGAAGTATAAATAGAGCATGGCCGGCCAAATCAATAAAGTGGGTCCCATACTGAGTGACGAACATACTGCCCCGCTGGAGATGCTCGAACTGCCTGTGATAGTCCTCTCTTAGTGTAATATAAAGGTGTTAAACGGGCTGGGTCGACCCGGTTCAGGACCGGCCCAGACCGATTAAACCCGAAATCGGCCCAGATCGGTTAGAGGGGGCTGGGCTTGGCTGGGTAGAGGGTAGAGAGGGTTGGTTTGTTTAGGTTTTTGAAAACAGGTAATCGGCCCGTTTGAACCCCGTGCGGTGAACAATAACTCTTACCGGGTTAACCGGCCCGGTACAACTGCTAGATTTTTTTTTTAATTTTCAAAATTTGTGGGCCCCACTGACCGTTGGCAACAGTCATACCTGGAAATTGGCCCGTTGGCCAACGTTAGGTTTGCAAAAATAGCCTTTTTTTAAAATTTTAACCCCTTTTTAATTTACAAAATTAACCTTCTCTAAAATTATAAATATCTCCCCCCTCTTCTTCATTTCTTAACTCAACTCTCATTTCTCAATCTCAATTTCTCTCATTCTCCAATTTTCAAGACTTCAAGTCTCAATCTCAAATTCTCAATTCTCAAATCTCAAGTTAAATCATGCCTCGTACTTCTAGAGTGCGCTCATATGTTTGGCAACACTTTGAGGTGGTAGAAGAAAATGAAGATGGTTAGAAATTAAAGTACAAGAACTGTGGCCAAGTCTTAAATTTTCGTTCAGAGTTTGGCACAGGCAGTTTAAGGAGGCATAAAGGAAGTGACCCAGCTGGTCTAGTCAACGCAAAATCATTCCACCTTCTCTTGGAGGACCTTATCATCTGGAATGCATCAAAATCGACCCCATTGCTCTCCACTATTCCCATGTTTCGCAGCACCTCATGGTAGTGGTCAAGGTAATCCCGTGGGTTCTCAAAAGCTTCCCCGCTGTGATGAACTGGAAAGATCTTGGTGAACTTGTCCAATCTCAACAAAGCCTCAGAAGACATAGCTGATCCTTCACCGGTCTTGTGCTATAACACCCGGTCGAACTGCCCCATCTGACTGGGCTACTGAAGTGTGAAACTCGGGAGCCATCTGCTCCGGAGTATGGATAGGGGGAGTATGAACTCCTCCCCCAGCCCGAGAGATGGTTGGTGGTACAACAAATGTGCTGGTCTAAGCAACACTCTCCATAAGGCCCACTAAGCGGACCAAAGCATCCTGTAGTACCGAGGTAGTGATGAACCCCTCTGGAACCTGAGTTGGCCCTACTGGCTACTGGAACGGTCTGGGCTGGAGCCTCTTCATCAAACTCTACCTGAGGCTTCGCCACTGGTGCTGCTGCTCGAGCTCTAGGTTGAGCCCTGCTCTAGCCTCGGCCTCTAGCACGGCCTTGGCCTCATCTTCTACCCCTCGCAGGAGCTGCCACTGGGGGCTCTGGCTGCTGCTCGGTTGATGAAACGGTATGTGTCCTTGCCATATGCGAAGGAACAAGACTAGAGAGTTCAATTAGAATTGAGAGATCAAATCGCACAATAGAGAAGAATAGAAGTGACATTGTTCCTAAACTGTGTAGACTCTAGGGGATAAGCAAAAACGTCTCTGTACCGATCCCTCAGACATTACTAAGCTCGTTCAGGAATTGTGAGACTTAGGCAACCTAGTTCTTTGATACCAACTTATCACGATCGGGAATTTCCACCATCGGGACTGTAATGGCGCCCAACATCACACTTGTTAGGCAAGCCAAGGTTAGAGTACTACTAAACAATTTCTTATACATTTTAGTGATTTAGAATCATACAAGTTAAAAATGAGTAGAAATAAATGTGGAAGAAAGTAAACAGCTTAAATGTTTATAAACTATTGCCGAAAATATTACTATTACTACGCAGAATCCGGTGTCACAATCCACGAATGTACTATGACTTTCTACAAACATCAGTCTGAAAGAAATTACAACTATTTTAGAAATAAAGAAAAAAAAATAATATAGGGATGTAGAAGGGGACGCCAACAGGGCTACCTTGGGTCTCCTAGTTGGAAATATCTGCAACCGACCTCTCGACCAACCACCACCTGCTCCAAAATATGCATAGAAAGTGCAGAGTGTAGTATCAATACAATCGATCCCATGTAATAGTAAATGCCGAGCCTAACCTCGATGAGGTAGTGACGAGGCTACGATGGGGCAATTACAATATAACCTGACACAGTGTATAATAAAAACAGAAAGAAGAATGTAAAAAAATAAACCGTAACTTGCAAGGAATGAATACAAAACTCAATTATCTCATCAGAACCCAGCTATAACCAATCCTTAAGTGAAATGCAAAACTACAGAATAACTTCACTTAGAAGAAAGATACACAAACACATAAACTGATGCGGCGTGCATCCCGATCCCACCCTATAATCAATATCAATATGAATATTCACCCTTATTACTCCATATCAATCCACCCTTATTCCTCATGTTGCGGCGTACAACTCGATCCCACCGTACAACAGTAATTCACCCTTGTTCCTCCTCAATATTCCACCCTTATTCCTCCTGTTGTGGCGCGAACCCGATCCCACCATATAATAGCATTTCACCATTATTCCTCCTTAATATATCTTCCTTATTCCTCCTGTTGCAGCGTACAACCCGATCCTACCATATAAATACCAATAACACAATAAGAGCAGGAATTTCAGAATTTAGCTCAAAACTCTCCACAATATTTAAACCTCAAACCAAGCAAACGGAAAGTTGTACAATTATAAAACTACACTCAAATTATACTACTCATCTAAACCAATCCAAAATATACCATAAAACACCGATAAACAACTTGTGCCAATAATATGAGACAGTGAAACTACGGAATAGCTAATACCTTCATCAATGAAAAACAATGCCTAACAAGTAGCAATTAAGCATGGAAATACCAATGAAGCATGTAGCAGTTAAGGTAGGAAGAAATATATTATGAACGGGAAGAAAACAAGCAAAACAAATAAATTAGTGGAGCACAGGTACTTGTCACCTCACCTATACGCCACTCACATGGGTTTTCACATAGCAATTAAGACGGGCTCCTAGTCCCTTGAGTCAAAGTTAGACACAACACTTACCTCGATCCCACGGACAAACTCAAAGCTTAATCATAGCTTTTCCCTTCACAAAAGCCTTCGGACCAATAGAATCTAGCAAATTACCAATCAAAGGATTCAATTTAAGCCTTAGGAACTACCCACGATAGAAAGGAATTCAATTTAGGCCATTTTTTAAAAAGTCAACTAAAGTCAACCCCATGACCACTTGGTCCAAACCCGAAATTTGAACCAAAACCCAATTACTCATTCACCCCTGAGCTCGGATATACAATTGGTTTTGCAACCCGACCTCAATTTGAGGTCTAAATCCCCAAATATTAAAATCCCTATTTTCTACCCAAAAATCCCTAATTCGACCATGAAAACCTAAGATTCTAGGTTGAAATCCTGTAAAATAAAGTAAAAGATTAAAAGAAACTAGTTAAGAGTCACTTACCAATAATTTGGGGAGGAAGGAGTCTGTGGAAATCGCCCCTTGTGTTTTAGATTTTGAAAAATTGAAGATTGAATAAAAATCCCGTCCAAAATTATTTTGACCAATTGCAGGAATTGCATTTGCGATCAGGGATTCGTCAATTTGAACCCCGCAAATGTGAACATCTTTTTGCAAATGCGAAGACTGTCCTGGGACTGCTAACATCGCAAATGCGAACAATCATTCGCAAATGCGGCCAATGCTGATTGCAATTGTGATCCTAAGCTTCACAATTGCGAAGGTCCTCTCCCAGCCCCACTACTCGCAAATACGAACTTTCTTCGCAAATGCGAGGATCACATTTGCGAGCCAGACCTTGCAATTGTGAAGTCTACAGACCAGAAGCATACCAGCAAAATTTCCTAAGTTCAAATCACTCCGTAACTTATCTGAAACTCGCCCGAGCCCCAGGGGCTCCAAACTAAACATGCATACAAGGATTAGTACATCATAAGAACCTATGCGTGTGATCAAATCGCCAAAATAACACCTAGAATCACGAATTTAGCACCAAATCACATGAAATTCTTAAGAACTCTTTGAAATTCCTATTTTCACAACCGGATATCCGAATCACGTCAAATCAGTTTTGTTTCTCACTAAATTCCACAGATAAGGCATAAATATTATTTTAGACTTGTACCGGACTCTGAAACAAAAATACTGGCCCGATACCAACAAGATCAAACATCAACCAAATTCTTAAAACCATTAAATTTTCAGTCTTTCAATTTTTATCAAAAATTCACTTCTTGAGCTAGGGATATCGGAATTCGTTTCCGGGCATACGCCCAGGTCCCATATTTCGATATGGAGCCACCGGGACTGTCAGTATATGATTCCGGATCCGTTTACTCAAAATGTTGATCGAAGTTAACTAAATCAACCTTTAAAGGCAAAAATTATTATTTTTCTCAACTTTCACCATAAAAGCTTTTTGGAAATATGCCCGGACTATGCACGCAAAATCGAGGAGGAATAAAATATGGTTTTAAAGGCCTCAAAACAAAAAATCGAGTTCTAAAATATAAGATGACCTTTTGGGTCATCACAGAGAGAAAGAACACCCAACTTGCACAAAACATTTCAGTGAGACACCTCGGATAAGGGTTTGGTGAACAAATCGGCAAGTTGTTTTTCGATGGGACAAAAGAAAGAATAATGAGCCAAGATAAAATTTATTTCCTTACAAAATGGCAATCCAGCTCTACGTGATTGGTTTTTTCGTGGAAGGCGGCATTGCGAGCTATATGAATGGCGGCTTGTCTATCATAATGAATAGGGACAGGAAGAGTCGGAGAAATAGAAAGATCTCGGAGCAGACGTACCAACCAGGTGATTTCAGCAGTAACCTTTCTCATGGATCTGTATTCCGCCTCGGCAAAAGAAAGGGAGATGGATACCTACTTTATGGACTTCCATGAGATAGGAGAACCCTTAAAAGTAATAAAGAACCCACTTACATATCTACGTGAATCTCAACACGCAGCCCAATCAGCATCACAAAACGGAAGAAAATCAAAAGAAGGATCTACTGATAAGAAAATTCCTTTAGTAGGATCTACACATGAATACCATAAGACACGCAAAACAGCAGAAAAATGTGAAAGACATGGTCTTTGCATGTACTGACTCAGACTCAAAACGGCCAAAGACAGATTTGGTCTTGTATTTGTGAAGTAATTAAGCTTTCCAACTAGGGGTGGGCGTTCGGGCAGTTCGAATTGCATATAAAATTTCGGTTTGGATTTTTAATTTTCGAATTGATGAAATGACAATCCAAATCCAATCCAAATAAGTTCGGATTGGATCGGATTTTTTAAGTTCTATTTCAGATTAATCGGTGTGGATATTTTGGATTTTCGGTTTTGAGCTTATAAGTTGAGATGTCTCTTCTTTTTACATAAATAATATCCAAATGAAATACTCATGTTAAATTACCTGAAAAGTTCTTCATTCTCACCGCAATCATCTAAATGAAATATTAAAGTAATGAAATTATTATATAAAAAAATACAATAGAGATGTTAATATGATGTATAAGAAGTAGAAATAGTAAAATCATGTCCAAATAGAAAGTATTCTCATTATAATTTAGCATTTAATATTGAATATATATGATAATATCTAATGGGTAGGGTATTGAACTTATTACTATTGACATATGGATAATGGACTAAATATAAAGTATAAGAATTTCAGATTTTCGGATATCCAAAAATTCGAAGTACCAAATCCAATATCCAATCCGAAATCCAAAATTTTAAAAATTAAATCCAAAATCCAATCCGTAATCCGAAAATCCAAACCAAAAGTCTAAGAAATTCAGATTTCGGTTTGGATTTCGGGTTTGCCCAAAGTATGCCAACCCATATTTCCAACGACCCGACGATAAACAGTAGGATCTGTCAAGGGAGGACCAAGGTCTTCCTGTAATTTGCAATAAGGATGTCACGACTCTAGTTCACCAACTGTGAACACGTCATGACGGCACCTAGTCTTCACGACCAGGTAAGCCTAACACATTGCGGAAGTAACAACATTTGCGAAATTTATATTCAAAAGCTAAATAACATGAGTAATGTATACAGTTTCCGCCTGGCACATACACTTTAATACTTTAAATTCTAGAACCATCCTAAAGACCCGAAAACCCACGGGCAACACAGGCTAAGAATAATAAATAAGACTGCTCTAATCATCCAGAAAGTCTATAACAAGGAAGAACAAAATAGCATCTAGCTAACTAAAGGGTAGAGTGAGAGGGAGACTCTCCGGTCTGCGGACGCGGCAGATATACCTCAAGTCTCCGAAATGCTCTCTGCAGCTACTGATAACACGCCTGCGTAGAGATACCTGGATCTGCACATGAAAAACATGCGCAGAAGAGGCGTGAGTACACCACAGCGGTACTCAGTAAGTGCCAAGCCTAACCTC